>LD343625.1:127346-139952 GCA_001465055.1 Ptychodera flava | reverse complement strand
TACTCTGCATCTGATATTATTTTCTACCATTTCTCTTTTTTGTTTCTCTGCAGCCGACCTGACACCTCCTTTATTATATGCCTTAATCCCCTGCGGGCATTGTGGTTTTTTCTATGCCTCTTCAAGTGGACACTATGCAAATGCACATCCCTTCTGTTTGCCATTGCCATGATTATATTGTTTGTATACAGTGTACCTGGTTATTCAGTGAAAAAATTGTTTGATGTATGAGACTTAGCTAGACGTCTGAAATGTATTCAAGAATCATCAAATTTTTGAATTCTGTATCCCATGAAAACTTACCTATTTTATTGATAGGTATTGAAAATAATTTATTTATATTTATTTATTTATTCATTCATTAGCTTTGTACTTGATATCTATCATTATTTCAGCAATTTTTATCTGAACCTTTCAAAAGGTTGCCCAAAAAGCATTTAAATACGTTAATTACTTCAGGAACTTTTCATATTGTGCAAATAAATGAGAAATTAAGACAAAAATGATGCCCAATGTTAATACTTTTGTGAAAGACTTGTCTCATTCTGTTTGATATTTGTTGGTCATCTTTGTCTTTTTAAACATTATGTCACTGTGCTATCATCATTAATCAGTTGTCTTATTCAAAATTAACAAACTTGTTTCTCTAATCTGTCAAGGTGAAGGGGCATGGCTGTGCTGAGGTAAAACGTGTTACACTTAACACTGCAGTGATCCATAGCACATTCTTTTATTCTCTAGATGACACTGTACCACAATGCAACATAACATCAACCATTCTTTGTCTGTAGCTCATATTTTCTTCACAGAATGTAATGCAAGATACCTGAAGGATGCAATAACTCAGTGGTGACAGGGATGCATCATGCAATTGTCTTTGTAGCACGGGGAATCTGCAAAATGCTTGATCATACTAATCTAATTGAATCATTTTGTCCTTCCATACGTTATTATAATCCTTGCACAACTTTTTAACAAACCTTTCGTTTTTGTTGGTCATTTCAAGAACTCACAACTTTTAAAAATCTGTTAAAATCCCAGAAACAATTATAATAATTAGCTCAATATTTAATGATGTCTGATTTGTCAATAATCATACTGAAATGAAATTTTCCACTTATTTCTGTGTGATTTAATACAAAAAGTTCTTACTTAGTAAACCATGAAAAGTACTTTACTGGGATTTGCAAAACAAATTGAATCTCCATCTATTGTGTAGTTCAATCATTGGCTAACAAAAATCTATATAGTGACGCACTACATAAAGGTCTTCTTCAGAGGGATTATGGTGTAGTTAAAATGGTGGATCAGAATCTTCATTTTGTTAGAGCACACACAGGAATTGTATCATTGGTTTGTGGGGATGCTTTCAAATCAACCAGGAGTTTATCGTGATTTTGGCACACATGCATGTTATACATTTCAATAACGATAACACATTTTATGTAAAGTGGTTGTAATTTGATTGGTTTATTGCACTGCAAGGAGATGGGGTGGATTTGAAATATTTCAAAGGCATATGATATTCTTGTCACACTATTTTGCATGTGCGTTATGTACATTAATGGTCATGTGGTGATCATATGTTAATCATGCATTGTTAATGCCTGTCATCATGTTCATATATATGTATGGTGACAAGCCCATCTCCAACATTAAGAGCACTTTCACCACTTATTCTCTGTTTTTCCTTTTGCTTTTCTTTTTTCTTTCTCATCCTACAGTCGTCCAGATACTTCATTTATCTGGTTCTTAAGTCCTCTGAAGTCCATTCGCTACATTCTCTGGCGGAACTACAGATGGGTCATCCTTAAAGCTTTCATCTTTGCGTTACTGGCTGCTATTCTTGTACTCTTCTTCTATTCTATGCCTGGCTACACAGTTAAGAAAATGTTTGGGGCTTGAGACACATCCAGTGCTGCCCTCTGCCACAAATATGACAACTTTTATGTTCGCGAGAGTTCTGTGATATTTACTTTCCCCAGCATTTAAACATGAGACAACTGTGTCATAGCTTCAGGAAAAACTGGAAGTCCGGTTGTTTCTTTCTAATCTGTAATGCAATCCATCAAAGATTTTTAAAATCTGTTGTGAAAAATTGAAAGAAATTCGTAGTGTGTATTTAGGAGACCCGTGGAAGAATGGCATGAGTGTTCCACAGGTATCTTAGGCTCACATATTTCAATATTTCTGAGTTCTACCTGTAACATTTATTTTATTATATACATATGCAAAAAGAAAACATCCGGTTTGTAATTATTGTAAAAGATAATGTTGTATGGAATGTAAAGAAGAAAGGTTTCACAAACCATGTACACTCTGTAATTAATTTTAAACTATGTACATTATTTAGAACTACCTAAGTGCTGCTATCAGGAAATAAACTGATACACATTTTATCAGTTGTAAATTATCATTTCTCAGTTTCATAGAGTAGCTGTATTTGTATTCTGTTTCCCTTCAAAGTCTTTCACTTTAGTAAAACATGCTATTTATAAGTCTTTTGTAAATGACATTTTCAAACAAAATGAGTTTCCCTTCTTGTTTTACAGCAAAAATTCTTCTACTGACACAGTTTGTTAAACACAAAGGAAAGCCAAAGGCATTTGCTACTTTTGTTTAAACTTGAAATGTCTTTGTAGACTTATTTATGTGTACTTATTCCATCATATGAAGTAGGACGATGTTGCAATATAAATCTGAGTGCAATGCATGATACATGCATATTAGTAAAAGTCTATTAAGGAAATGCTAACAAAGAGAGAGGCATAGAGATATGTGTGTGTCCTGTGTAATTAGATAAATGTAGATATACAATGAAGTGTGTTGTTCAAATAAAGTTATGAAATTCACTGTAACCCATAGGTTGATTATCGATTACTAATATGCCAAGTTGCAAGATATTTTCTTCAGAATCTGCACTGGTGTTTCTTTCTTTCCATGTATGTTGCCTAAAATAACTTTGCGTTGTAACATCAGCTGGTCATGTGGTGATAGTTTACCTTTTCCGTTCTTTGTAGCCTAAAATGTCAACTTGATTTTATGTACTTCAACAACAATCAGCTGATAATATAGTGCCTAAGTAGAATATATTATATTAGAAGCTAATAGATTAATATGTTTAATCTTTCTAAATTATCACTTAGTCAAAAGGTTATAGCATGATCAAGTATGTGATAATTCATTTTGCCTGGTAATGCATTTGAAATATTGAATGCAAATATTCCATATTGATTTTCTGCACCATTTGAAAGTCTTCCATTTCCTGCAATGAAAGCGTATGAAAGAGAAACAGAAATTTTTTCTGTGGTCTGCTGTCTAAATTGAAATACATATATGTCTTACCACCTTAATTGGCTTTCAGAATTTAATGAAAAATTTCAAAAATCTAGCAGTGAAAGAATGCACAATGTCATACAATTTCTCTTTCAAAATTTCATTTTTGCAGAATGTATGCAACACCTAATTTGAATGACACGTCGCTTCAGATGGTGCAGAAATGGTACTACTCAAACAAACCAATATCCCTGTCTTCATCATTTTGTCTCGGGATCACAAAAATGTGACTTTAGGTTAAATTATATGCCTTATCTTTTAGAGGATATAGTGAGAAACTTACAACTTATCAAAATGAAGTACAAGCTTAAAAACTTAGTCCTGCCCAGAACGGCAACGCATGTACTAATGTGTGTAAAGTCATAGAGAACAAAAATAGCTCATAATAATGTAGAGTGGAAACTACAACATTTTGTGTGTATGTCTTTGCTGCATGTCCTGTATACTCCAAGAATTCATCAATGAAATATTGACAAGAAAAGTTGTATGTTATTTCACCAAATACTTTCTGTGGGCGATAACAACATGATTGAACATTTCTCCAAGATATATGTATAAGGGGAAAATAATACTCTGTATTTACTGGAATTTAATGGCATATCTTCTGACAAAATCAGTAAGATTGTTCATGACAATACATTGTTCTGTGTCGAATTGTACAGCTCAAACCGACCAACTTGCAGCAGATTGATGTCCTACATATGCGTATGCTAGTTTCTCGTTGTGGAAATGTTATTATTGTGTAGGAAATACATGACTGGTGTGATTCTGAAGTGAATCACATTTCCATATTGGAAAATAGCAATGCCGGGTTTCTTAGACTTTTATGGTATGAAAGGTGCCGAATATGCATTGACTTATTGCCTTATTGCTGTGAAAGATGCAGGACAGTGACACTTAACTTTTACACACAGAGATGTCATTCTGCTGTAAGTTGATGTGGTTAGATTGTAGAATACTTGAATCGTCAGACTCTTTCTACCACGAAGCAATAGTGTATATATGTACAATAGTTAAAGAAATTCCTTTCTAGAATGATCAAGCTATGAAAAAATGGATGGAAATATATTTGAAATCTAAAAATATGAGAAGGGTGAATCTTCTATGTTTAGAAAAATTTTATATTACTATCAATCATGTACAAAAGTTACAATAGTCAGAAATGTTAGATTAAACATGGTGCTTTCAAAGTGTGCAATCTTTCACTCAAGTTCAGATGTCAATTTTGAGCATGATGATTGGATAGATTGTTTTAAACAGAGTTCTGAATCCCATTTTGTTTGTGGAATTGTTAGCATGCAAAAAGACCAGGATAGGAACTGCTGAACATTGAAGACATCTATTGAAATGGTGAAGTTAAAATACATTGACCATTGCCTGCTTTGAAAGCACCATGCACTGTGAGTCTTCTGTTTTCTGTATAGTCATGTTTAGTGTGTGACAGTTTGTGTCTAGACAAGTGCAATATTGAATGTGCAATAAATATCAAGCATGTAGAAGGGACATTTTGCAGTGTTCTGTGTCATGTCTTTTGTTTCTCCGATATTTTCACATTACCAAGATTTTATCAGTGATATAGGTATGAACAGCTGCAATGAGTAGGTACAATTATTCTTCATTTTCTTACATGTACAGTGCATGTGGGCGGTATAGGTAAAGATTCAATTATAATGTGATGGTATAGACAAGCATTAAATGTGATAACATTGTTGTCTCCCAAGGTGATATTCACATCATCATCTACATTACTGTAATGATCCACATCACTGTGGTGACCATCACTACTGTGGTGTCCATCACTACTGTGGTGTCCATCACTACTGTGATGGTCCTCATCACACAGGATGTGTGACTTCTGTTCAGCTTGGTTAATGCATCCAGTCATGTGATATTTGCATCCAGTCGTGTGATACTTGCATGTGCAAGTCCAAGGTGATGGTGAAAGGGGTGTTAAAGATGCACCATGCAATGATGTGTGTTAATATTTAAAAGGATATTTTGTTCTAAACTTTGTATTACACTTGTCATAATATGCTAATTGTTGGGTTCATAGACAATGTAGTATTTGCCATTATAATAACATTATTGCCATATGTTATTTGCATATAGCTATATAAGTTGTATAAGACCAATGTTAACATTCTGTCAATCTCTTCACAGGTACTGTTATCATAACACAGTGGCCCACTGTAACAGGGACTTAACTCACATTGTGCATATATGTATTTAAGGATCATAAGAACAAAGACTGTAAAACCCAGCAAAATTTCTTAATTTTCACTGATGCCAATTTTCACACTGATAGTCAGGGTCTGTATACTCCTGGAGAGTTCTTGAATTTTTAAACCTCCTGAAAAGTCCTGGAAAAGTCCTAGAAAATGATACTGAGTGGTGGAAAGTCCGGGAATATTGATAATCTGGCCACAATTTAAAAAAATGACAAGATAATCAGTTTTGATATCATAAAAATGATATGTAAACTGATATACTTAAAAATGGTATTCTGGACCCAAAGTGTCCTTGAAAGTCATGAAATTTTGCAGACTTTGAGTGTATGGACCCTTGATATTTCATTATAAGCTTTTGCATTGTAGTTGGGTTCAAATTTCTGGAGGGATTCATTTCAAGAAAACGAGTTATATAAAAATTCAGAAAAATCCTGATGTTTAGCTGACAAATATGGTACGTCCCTTTTGCACTGGGCCATTGTAATATATGTCTCTACGTGCCCCTTATAGAGACGTAATTGCCCTCATGCCTTCTTTGATTTTGCCATATCATCAACATGATTAGAGATCATTTTTATCAAGAGATCTAGTGTTTGAAATAACAGCAACTCAAAAGTTACAATACCATTGCTCTCTACTTGATTGAACAACACGTCAGATATGCTTAACTGCCTTTCTAAATCTCATATATTTTCCTCCTGAAGACAAAGTAAATTGGTGCTCATCAGACTAATTTTTTCTCAATCAGAAGGGGTCCAGGACTAACTTAAAATGTGATTTGTTCAAGATTTCTGTGTGTTGATGCATTGTGCCAGTCCTGGTCCAAGATGATCACCAAGTTTGATTGCAAAGTTTACATTTGATAAAAGTTTTCAATCCAGTCCTTATCATTCCATGTAGCATATCATTAAAAATGCCATGTACGATTATTTCTCCACCGCCAATGCATCCAATTCCAGCCCTTACAACCAGTCAAGATATGCTGAAGTTGTCTCTGATGATAGTAATAGTCAGCAGAGGTCATATTAACCCTTTTTCGTAAAACACATACGAAAAGTATGAACAGTACAAGTTCCACAAACATCGTCATGTTATCCAAGCCCACACTTTGAATTTTGAAAGGTTAAAGGTCACATAGAGCTAAAGTTACATCATCTGTTTTTTTGTTGAGCATGTCAGAACTGAAACTAAATATAATCTTTGTTCCGGTGCTACATCTGACCTATTTGGCCCTGGACAAACTGACATCTGTAAAAATGTATTTGACAATTAAGACAATTAATCCCCAAAGTTTGCTTTTGAATTTCATCTTACTTACAAAGAGTCATTGAAATTAAAATCAGCTTTATTGATTAAATGTCAGGAAGCAATTTAGGATAATGTGGAAGTTGATAGATTCTGAAATCAGAGCATCAACTCTCTGGACAATATTGCTTGTAAAGCATGATTAGTAAGTTACATGATGCCTGTTGTGTGAAGGGCTATAAGGTTTAGTGATTGCATAGGTATTGCTTATCAACGTGAAAAAGTTGTGTGTGCTGCCTGTGTCTGCATTTCCATTTAGCTCAAATGTACTGTAAGTTATATCAATTGTTGAAAAAAATACTTTGCATAAGACTATAGCAATTTCCAGGGAAGGGAAAATCTTGTGCATGATTGAAAATTAACTGAAAACAATAATTTTGATGGCAACTGAAGCCATGATTCGATACAAGGATGAATGGCACGAAATTCTATCCTAATATTGATATCACTAGACTATATGCGCTGCTACCGTTACATCATTGTTACTTCCTTGCCAATGGTACTTCTGTGTACTGTGTGCGCTTTGATTAAAGCTAAATATTTCTTTCTGTAGCCGACCAGACACATCGTTTGTGTGGTTTCTGAACCCACTGAAGGCCTTCAAATATATGATTTGTGTACGCTTCAAGTGGCTTATCATCAAAGCTCTGATCTCAGCTCTCCTGATTGCCATCGTAGTGCTCTTTTTCTATGCCATGCCCGGATACACCGTCAAGAAGATGTTTAACGTCTAAAATCTGATCAATTTCATCACTCAGGTATTTGGCAGAAGTTTTGGGACTAGCTACCCAGCATGCGTGTGGTGACGGGACTGCAGATAAACATTAATGCTTCCTTATGTTTCATGTTCACATGATGTGTGCATTTTTCAATTCAAGAATTCAGACTGATTGAAATGTATAACCTCTTTCAGAATCCATGGTTTTCCTTAAGCCATGAGCTGTCTGCAAGACTTCTTTCCCATCTGTAAATTTCAGATGTACTGCTACCTACATGAGGAAAATGCATTTCACATCTGAGAACATGGAACAGATTCTGCTGCCATTATTGATGTTATTTCTTTGTAATTGCTTAATTGTAAAGTGTTGTAATACCTCCCCATGCTATATAATAGTAAACTGTCATGCATGTTTTCATATTTTCCTTGCAGAATTAAACCCCTGGCTCAATAATATTACTGTGCCCAGAAAAAAGTATAGTTTGAACATGAACTTTGCAAGGGTTCATCTGGATTGCCCATTCCACTGCTGAGAAGAGAACACAATTGAAAAAAACAAACCTGTACATAATATGATCTCATTCAAGTTATTATTATTTTAAAAGTAGATTATGTCAACTTTCTTGCATCTAAAAATTACAAAATTCCAATTCAAAATGTAATGTACTTCAATAAACCCTTTAGCAAATCATGGCAAACGTACTTTTGATGATGTGTGATGGAATAGATTTTGTTTGTAGATGCTGTGCACAAAACCAACAGTTTTAATCACATTTAAAGAAAAAACATAAACTGACTATTTACCATTTGTTGTGGTTAGATATCACAAAACGTCAACTAGTGTACAAGTCATAGCAAACCATGCAAAAACAGTCAAATTCTGTTTTGAAAGTACTGTATGATCCAAAACTGTAATTTACTATGATGAGTTGTTTGCCATTATGTGGTAAGACAGTGTCCTATTTAACACCAAAAGTCACCAATAATCTCAAAAGTCATGTGTTATAGAAAACTTACAATATGCTAAATTTATGCTGAAATTAAACCAGGGAGCATCATGAATATAGCATTTGTGTGTGTCAAGACATGTCCAAACCGAATATTATGTGTTGTCACACATGTACAGTATCTGCTGTAACAAAATCTATTTTACATACATTGTACAACTTCAACTCTTTCCTTTCAAACATCCATTGATTGCTTCAGATTTATGTCTTTATTGTATTGTTTAATGACAGTTGTGTACCATTATTGATAAGTTTTCAAAAAGCATGGTTTGTTGTTAATGTTACATGCTGGTCATCTATCAGTGCATACATGTCCATACCGTTCATGCATGTAACATTAAATATACCGGCTTGGTAGTTAATAGACCATGCCTTATCATATTCCATACATATATGCTAATTACCATGTCTATTTCCTTTGCTGTTTATCTAAAAGTAATATGCTTCAAAAATATGAACTTTCTTTAAGCTTGAGAAGTTCATGTTAATAATCTGTGGTATGGAATGGTGGCTGTTGACTTGTGCTCACATAAGAAATGTGCTCTTCTCACGTCATTGCGCCCACATTTCAAGCTGCTAGTGTGTTCAATGATTTGCTGACATCAACCAGTGGTTAAAGTATAAATTGCAAATGAATAGATATTTCCTTGCTGTTGATGACCTTTGCCCCCAAAAGTGTGAATATCATGATGTTTATTTAGGACATGTATTGCAGTAGTTAATTGCAATTGGGTTCAAAAATAATCAACAGTATTTAGGAAATATCTGTGCTACCCTGTAAACACATTTCTCTTTATAATAACAGCATCATTGTAAGGATTAATATAATGCATAAAGTCTAATGTACATTTTTATTGTTCCATATGCATATTCATTTATGCTATAATATATCATGATATGTATATGCATATATTGTAAATTCTTTGCTATACTATACCCTTATAGCAAGTTTGTACCATGCATAAAATCTAATTTTATCAGACTGATATTTAAGTTCTCACATTAATATAATTGTTTCTCATCCTGTTTCAGTCGTCCCGACACGTCCTTTATTTCGTTTATGAATCCACTGAAAGCATTGAAGTACCTGGTGTGTGTACGATTCAGATGTCTGATCATCAAAGCTACCATCCTAGCACTGCTCACAGCCATCCTAGTTCTGTTCCTCTACTCTATGCCTGGATATACCGTCAAGAAGATGTTTGGAGTGTAGCTTTTCAAGTGCACTTTGCCCACTTTTCAAAGCATTGGCTATGCTCTGAAGAAAGTTTTACAATGTTTTCAAGCTAGATAATGTAAATATCTTGATTGAATCGGTTACTTTAAAAGAAATTTCTGAGAATGAGATTTACAACGATATTTGAACGCAACACAAAAGCAGGAAATTTATAGCAGCAGCTATAGTTTCATCAGTGATTTGAATGCAAGAAAACCATGACACTACTTAGATGGGATGGAAGAAACAAACTTTGTTCAGTTGAGAAATGAGAAAGAATATTTCAAGTTCAGAGTACCTATAGATGATAAAGATGAGAGCTTTGATATTAGGAAATGTCATTCAAGGATGGTTGATGTATTTTGGATACTGCCAATCACTAATGGCATATCTATTGCCTACAAAACAACCTAGGGTTTGTAAATGTGATTGTTGCCATGTAAATCTGCCATATCCCAAAGATTAGCTGGTATAGATATGTGTATATAGTAGTATCTTTATCCTATTGTATTGTATATAGTGGACAGCTATGTAAATTTTACACTAGTTTTAATAACTTCCATAAGCATATTAACTTACCACTGCCATAGTATCACCAATTGCAATCACAGCGTATGAAAATCAGTTACCGCCACCAAAGCCATTCTAGCACACTGCCATATTGTTTTACTTCTATTATTTCCCGTACCTACCAGTAGGTGGTGTGTATCCCACCAAGGTTTAGAACAAGTGTAAGCCACTTGCAAGTATAATTGAAGTGTACCTTCTACCAGTGTGCTGTGATCAACTCTTTCCTCCTCTAAGGCTCCTTTTAGTTGTAGTGTATTAAAAATCAGCTTTTACAAACAAGAAACTAGGTCCACTGACGTCAAAGAATTTATGAATTGAAGAAAAGCTGCATATCTGTATCCCGTAAAGTTTGGTATCACCATGTCCACACTTGACAAACACGAGAATTGGTCAAATTTCAAAAAAATTTATTAACTCTTTGTGCCAAAAGTGTACTCATTCCTATCTTAACACCAGGCATTGCTGTATGTGATGTCCACTGGTATAGCTGCACAAGGCTGGTATTTTTTTTCTCGTTTAAGAAACCAACAGATTTGATGAAGTATATGTGTTATTTTATCACTCCAGTTTCAATTACTAAAAGCTTGATGATAAAGAAGAAACTACATCACCTTTGTAAGCTTTTCTGATGATATATGGCATCACTCGACTTAATCCAGCCCAAAATAATATTCTTTTAACATGGTTGTATAGGTCATCCATCGTAATATGTTCCAATTACCAGTAATTAATTATTATGCAAATATTAGCAGATTAATGTCCTATAGAGTACTTACGTAATGTTGAATTATTCATTATTATAAATATTATAATATCAGAGAATTTATTTCCATATTGCAGTTTGAAAGGACAATGGCATGATATGTTGTGTGGTCTTAACGTCCTGATCAAGATTTTCCATGGAAGGATTTGAATGATGTTAACAGTGAAAATACTGGGCCACAATTTAAGTTACAGTAGAAATCAATCTCAGAGATGGTCACCAAAGATTCATTTTAATTAAAAACCTGTATTTTCATGTTATTTGTCTTTCATACATTGTACATTAACCTGTTTGATTCTTAAAATGCTCACTTTGAAGATAATTGTATAGTTCTGATTTAAGACTTTGAGTAAGACCTTTTGGCAAGGGTTATCAAAATTTTAAAAACATCCTTCAGTTTTGTAGGTTTACAGTTTGCTTTCAGAATGGAAAATGACATGATGCATGATATTGGAAAGTGTCTTCACCTCACAAAAATTGACCTTGAACCAGCAAGCATTTACCTCCTACTTTGCACCTTCATTGTCATGATGTGAAATTGCTACCAACATTCCACTTGGTAGAGTTTTAGGGAAAAGTACACATCCACTGTCACTGTGTAGGTACATGTATTAGAAACAAAAACAATCACTTGCACTCACAATCAGTGAAGAGACTTGAAACATCCCCTGAGTGAAAATTATCTCCATGATCCTGTCAGAAAGTTGGCATGGAAACTTCTGTTTAAATGTGAAGATAAAATTGAAGTAGATCTTGATATACCTTATCACTATATGATTGGAAAACATACAGTGAAATGTCAAGGTGAAGGCTAAATTAAGCTATGGAGGTCATGGATAAAGTTGATGATGACAGTCACATGATTTCAATCAATGTCTGTATTAACTATGCAATGAGATTTCTTCTACTTTGTAATCTCTACTTAGTCAAACTTTGCTAATTAGGAAATAACTCCTTGCAGTTTGCCAATACGTAAAATGTAAAAGAACTGTTGCTTTTTTATTGTTGAAAAAATAATGCTATGAGATGTACTTGCCTATAGATTAAGAATTGTGAATCAGAAATAATTTGCTGTAATAGTGAACAGTTCAGAATCATAAAAAAAAGTGTGGTGGGGCCTGGCTGTCTGGCTACATACTGATCAAAATATCAGTGTCATCATCTATGATAGAGTGTCGACACTATCATTTTATGTTTTTGAAATATGTACTTTGCCAAATGTAAAAATATACCAGTTTGTCCATATTCTACTTATTTTTTCTCTAATACTGTATGGAAAATTTTAATCCATTGTGGAATGATCTTGACATTGATGAAGCAGAGTCAGTGTTTGGGAGATTTATTTGTGAATTCCATCAAATCATGTTGAGAGATTGTGAAAATACTTTACCGCTATTGATGGATAATAAGCTGTGTATTTGAAAAAGAACCAGGATTTCAAGGTTTCTATGGTAGTAATGGCC
>LD343625.1:111411-126803 GCA_001465055.1 Ptychodera flava | reverse complement strand
GGACTGAATGTATATTTTGCTGTGTATGGTTGTAAATTGTGCAATATGTTAAATAAATAAGGAATTAGTTGAGTACATGTCCGTCTTCATGTCCTTCTGTAGTCATTCAAACCCCCTACCCCCTCCCCTCGATGCCCCTAACATAAACAGCCTTTAGATTAAGGTATGACATTAAAGGCCTATGAGCTGCAACTCTGCAAAATTTGTCCAACCTCAAGGTACCTCCAATTTCCTCAGATATTCATTGCATTCTGCAAATTGATCGATATGGTTATTAACTATGCCTCAACAACATTTGCTTGTGGCAGAATAGGCAAGAAATTGAACAGATTTTTTTTCATTTTAAATTTCCCATCACTTTCAAAATATTGCCTTGTTATGTAATGTGGAAAACGGAGAATTTTTTGTCATAGTGGAGCGAATCCCTTCCCTGTCCTTCAGTGGGTTGCACCATGTTGTATTTGTAAAGATTCAAATGTGTACATGCACAATTTACGCTGTTTATCATGGAGGCAGCCATATTTGGATGCGGCACCTGTTTATTATTTGCCCATGCAGTCCCACTCAGTGGATAATTATACTTGAGTTTACATGTTTGAGTAAGAACATCTCTATGACTAATTTTAATCTAAATGTAAAATCATGAAAAATAATACCTAAAGTTGCAGCTCATGTGCCTTTAGGGAAATTGACAACCTATGGAGCCCTGCAGGCTGCAAAGAGGTTTTTTTTGCCTTCAAGTAGCACATAATATGCGGAATCCCAATTAGAGGATGAGTCTTTCCCCAATTACCCATCACTAAGTGGAGCAATGATGATCAAAAAATGCCTTCCTTACTCAAGGGAACACAATCCTCTGGAGTCCAAATAATATCCAAGCCACAACCAGGTAATAAACTCATTATCCTAACATCATATTGCCTATTCAGTTTTGAGTACTTTTATACAAGAATTAGAAATTACGTTGTGATCTCAAAATTATTCAGAGTTATACGACTTTGACAAATTAATTAAACTAAATCTTATTTGAAAATAAATTCAATCAGAAAGTCAGTCTTGGGGCAGGTCTCCTCAATCCGGCTATCATCAAGGGTGCAGTGTAATATCACTATCGGAGGTTACAGTCAAAAGAAAAGACAGATCTCCTTTACTTAGGATAAGATACTTTTATAAAGGGATGAACTACTCGCTTACCGGTACTATTCACACCTACACATTTTACATGGACCTGAGAAAATACGTCATTTGCCGCTGGGGGCGCCCTAGCTTCCAGTTTCATTCGAGAGAGGGAGTGACAATATTGTCCCATCGGAGGGGCACTATGACCCGAACTGGATGCAGGTTTACCCCCGACAGTTCAAACTACAAAGCACAAGCACCTCAATTTTCTGTTTATCAGGGGGGGGATTCACAGTCTGGCCAGGAACTGATGTCAAAATAGCATTTGTCAAGGATAATATGAACGGCATGATATACTGCGAGGACATACAACATGCAACTTGTATGGTAAAGGGGTTCGATCATCAGTTGTTTTCCAAGATTTTTTCTGGATTTAAATTTAAATTTCATCAATTTTCCGATGACATTAGACTGAGATATATTTTCGCGTCTTAAACTGTCTTTTATTGCGACGTCCAAGGGATTTTTTCAGAGAGAAAAACGCACTTCACTTTTACGGGACAGTTAAATTGAGGTTATGAGATATCAGTGATACAATCAAGAGTTTATTATTGATGTCCGGCAAGGGCAAGAGTGTTGAACTACGATGCATTCTTGTTAACGAAGCAAAGATGTATGACATGAAACGCAAGTTTTAAGCGACACAATTTGTAAACACTTCCAGCGAGAAGATCTTATGTTTCCGATATGTCAGTTTGATCTAGGGACTGCACTTTGATGCGTGTAGAAAGTTTATTATTGAAGATATTTTTCTCAAATGTGTTAGTCAAATGTTGATGATATCTTATAACAATTTCAGTGAGGGTTTAGCTCGATTGAGCATCGCTTTATTCATATATAGATAAAGATTTTCAGAACTATTATGTTTAGGAATGAATGTGACGACATTACTTATGAACATTTTGGAATAGATTTCATACCGACAGTGTGCATTTAAAAATGAACGGTTGCCTATAGTAGATATAACGTGCATACAGTTACAATTGTCGTAGTGAACGAAAACCTAAAACGTAAAACAATATAAATTTAAACCGAATAAATTATGTTTGCCTGATGTGGACGAACCCATCTTGCCCCTGAAAATATCATATCATTATCTTTCTATACAAAACATTACGGTACCAAAACACCAACTACTATTTAAATTTATGACTAGAAGCAGAAGAGGTCTAATATCGTATAGCTTATCTCTGGCGAACATGCGTTTTTGAGTTTCGCTGGATTAGCATGAGTCAGGCGATTGACGTTACAGTTACAATTGTTGTAGAGAACCAAAACCTAAAACGATGATAATATTGGTTCAAAATGTATTAGACCGAGTTTAAACAATGTAAATTTAAGCTGAGTAAATTATGTTTACCTTTATCGACGAACCCATCTTTCCCCCGAAAATATCATATTATCTTTCTATACAAAGCATTACCAAAACAACAACTAATAGTATTTAAGTTTATGACCAGAAGCAGAAGAGGTTCAATCGTATAGCTTATCTCTGCCAAACATGCGTTTTCTAGTTTCGCTGGATTAGCCGGTGTCAGACGACCGATGTGTTCAAAACAAAGTTCGTAATACGTGTATTGTCACCACTGCTACTGTTTTCTCCGTGTGAAATTACAGTGACACTGTATTTCCAGTTGTTACCTGACACTAAGCATAAAAATTGATTTTCAACGCGCAATACATTCATGAGGCGTTGTACTTAACCAACACACGTTTTTTCAAAGCATTATTTCTCATCAAAGATGTCATAACTACTATATATTTTCAAAAAACGGAGAATCTTAAGTGATTGAGGGAGCAATAGTTTACTCGAACGATGAAGAGGTAACCTATTTTGGGTAGAAAACCTTAATTTCGGTACTTATGATAAAAATGAATTCAAACACTTGATACTATTCTGATAACCTCGGCCCCTACATGTAGAATTCGTAAACACATTTATCGCAGGTCACCACTTCATGCATATCAAATGCGCCGTTGAAGCCGTAATGGTGATTTATTAGTGTAGATGAATCGATAAAGTAAATTGGAGTGAAAATGAATCTGTTTCTATCTTAAACTGCAGAACGGGAATCCTGAAATCTGACACGCGGCACGCGGCACGTAGTGCGGCACGCGTGGCGGCCAGTGACGTAATAGCCTATAGGGGCGCTTTAACAAGGGGCAATGGGGAGAGTGTGTAATTTATATCGAATTGACCGTTTGTTTTGCTGTGTGTTGGACTTCTTTCAATCTGTATATTTCAGTTTCTTTTTTTCCTCATTGATTTATTAATTTCTCTATTTCTCGGTCTTTTTTTGTTTCTTCATTTCGCCGTTTCGCGATTTCGCCCTTTAACATCAGCCAAAGGGCAGTGTTCCCTAGCTTTACAATTGACCCTAGAACTTGGGTCTATGAGTTTAGGCCTATTACAATACTGATCCATGGTTTTCATATGCCGAGGTATTGTATATCACCTCTTCCTCCCTACCTCTATGATGTCGATCTCGTAAAGAAAGTGCAAATTCGTCATATATATACAGATTCGTTGGCTTTTCGCCACGCCTATACAAATTTCGTATTACCCGGTTTTAGTTGCATGGGATACAAATTTCCACTTTCTATGGGCACCTTGAGAACGCACGTCTTATATAAAGGCGGGGAAAGCACTGTGCATGAAAAGAGAAGAGGTTAAAACAAGACGAGTGTACACTGATTAACAATGATTGGGCAACTTAGTTTTTCCAGGCGCCTTTCAGACTGACACCCCCAACAAAAAACTTTCACGGGAGGGCCTAAGTGTCCCATGGTTCTACAATCCGAGATTCAACGCTGCGTTTAATACGGCTTAGGTATTCTGCTGACTTCCACAGATTTTAAATTGACTTCTATGCTGTTAAAGTCATTTACAGAACAATTCAAGTCCGATCCACAACATACTGTGCCGGATATTTCCCCGTTCTGCTCTAGACGGCAGACATTTCACTTCGGTCTTGTTTGCGCCTCTTGCGACTAGAAAGATCCGCTCAATGAAGGTTCGCCCCTTTCTACTAATTTATTTACATGTGGACCTGCTGAATACCTCATATTATTACCATACCACATACATCTTGTGCCTTTCGGTTCGGACAATGGTTCTTTAGATTTATACAGTTTGGTTGTCTCTTTAATAAACACGATTGGAACTAATTTGGGAAAATTGGATGAGAGTAATTATTTGGAAAATGTAACGAAATCGAAATTTTTACAGCTGAAATTTAACAAAATGATAGAATAGTGTAAAATTTGAAATATTGTTCTCATCGGACAAAACAACGAAAACACAACGATTATTGCATACCTCTTTCATCGGATTCATTTTTATGAAAATAAGTTCATTTTTGTGTAAATGTACTGAAGAAACGAGACAAAATGCTTAAAATTCCTCTAATTGACGCATTTTGAGTCAGGGAACTTTTGAAATGCCCCTGACTTTTTCATGAATTTAAGGCTTCATAAACATAAAATTGAGTCAGGGCACATTTTAAAAGACCCTGACTGACTTAACTGTAAATCAATCGAAAATCTTCATTTTGGTCGAGGAAAAATGACAAACTGACATTATTACTAGTGTTTTAGTAATGGAGAAACTACAGACAAACTCTCATATTTTCATTCAAATATGAATATTGTTCATATGTTTTAAACAATATTGCATTAGATACTATCATACACTGATTCTTACTCATAAGATTTCAACAGCATCGTAAATTGTGTGTAAAATTTTAAAGATGGTGAGCAAAGATGGTGTAAAATTAGAGAAATTTCTAAAACTCTTGAGAAATTCTGCCAATCCAATTATCCCAATTTAGTTCCAATCGTGTTAATATATCCTTAACTTAATATTGACATTAATTTCGAAAGAGAAGGGGCCACCAACCCTTGTGGCATCACTTCCTCTAGACACACCCTTTTCAACAGTAAACGGCGATGTACGACAAGTACACTGCAATGTGTCAAATAAATTCACCGCATACCACTAGTACTGTACATGTACATCTACCTTGTTCTTATATGTACGGTCGTTCAGGACATTGACCTTATCTTTCACTGCCACCTTCGAGCAAACATTGACAGAAATACGAGCGTCTTGGCTGGAGTGTCTACTGTGTGATCTGCGATGATTTTGTACAAGGATTAATTGCCGATAAGTGAGCTTGTCTTCGCTATTGCGTGAGGACAACAGCTTAATCAACCACCATTGATCTGTCAAGTACCAATCTTAAATTTCGTCCATTAAATATTAAATGTCCAATATTCTTGAAGCGCGGAACAACTATCAAAATATGAATTTTGCAAAGAACAATAATGCATTCAATTCTTGACCAATGAACTTTGATACTACGCTGTTCTATGGAAAGTGCGTCGCTTCTTATTCGTAATGTGACGTTAAGCTGCATAGACCGGTATTTTGCATCTTAAGTAGGTAGTAGTTTCATGTTGTAAATTTGCTGTACAGTACGTATTACGTATAGTACGCTATCTTAGGGTGTTTTGTTCTGTTGGCGCCCTACTGACTGTACATTTCAGTGACAATGTTCTTTTGTATCAATTAATTACTTACAGATCGCACACAATACAAGGGAGTTAACCTTAGTTACACCTGGTGATAGTGATATCGTGTCGAGGTTTAGTGACGGACAGGATAGGAAGCATTAACAAAACATGCACTTTTGAAAAAGAATCGCGTTTTGTCTCTTTCATGTCAGTATTACTTTCTATAACACTTGCAATTATTTATCTCTACAAGACAACATGATGAATGCACACATTCATCCTGTTGATGTACACATTCTCATCCTTCGTTCGTTCATTTATTATTTATTTATATACTTATTTATTTACTTATATATATATAAATATATATATATGTAAATATATAAATATATATATATATATATATATATATATATATATATATATATATATATATATATATATATATATAATCTATTTACATAAGGGTTGCTGGAGAATTGATTTTACAATTTCATCTCTACAACGTTGTTTCGTGAGTCGCGAGACTCACTCATCAGGAGACTAGACTGGAGTGAACATACATCCAGCAACCCTTATATATCTTGCTCTACTTTTGTATTGAGCACTTTGTATCGGACAAGTCGAACCGCATACTTCGTATTCATTATCGCATTTATTTATTTATTTACTTATTCTCTCATCATACTTTGTCGCCATAGGCGATAGAAAGATTATATCACTCACATGTGGAGACATATCCGCCTTGTTTGGTTCTTTGCAAGAGGCGACAGCAGCATCACTAAAAAACAAGCAAGTTAGTGAAATTCATCTCTGCATTCCAATTTTCAGATTGGGTACTCAACGTGCCTTGGTCAATTTTTTGCCGTTTAGGAGTACAATAAGGCCTTGATAATGTGTTGACAAAGTAGTGAAAATTGAAGCTCCGTCACATCAGGCAGTTCAGCAATTGTCAACTCGGGTAAAAATAAATGTGGTTTAATCGGTATTAGAAAGCAGTGTTTGCTACCCACCGTGACTACACATATCACACTGACAGCAATAAGACATTCCCACAGAATTGCTAATTCTTAACGTCAGTTTAATGCTGATAATGAAACTGGCTATTTCTTTGAAAGAGCTCTTCATAGAAAACAAAAAGAAAACAAACACACATCAATAAATCAATGTACTCTCTGAACAATTAATGTTCATGACTTTGTTTTGATAAACATAACTTTGTTTTGTAAGTTACAAAAACGTGTCACTACAGTTAAACTATCAACAGTTTTGGCTTTTTAGCTTCGCCGATTAGCGATGAGACATTCTAGGTGCTTTCAGCACTCCCCCATGTAACAATCCAAAAAGTACAATACTCGCGTAAGGTACTTATACAACCGGTAATGACGATACAAACAAAATATCTGTCGACGGTCGAGACGATTGCTAGTCTGCATTTTTAAGTTATTGTATTCTACATGATTCAGAAGAAACAATTACATTTACATTCATTTTCATTAAATTACAGAATATCAATTTAACTTATATAAACATTGTGACATCCAACATTAAAACTTGAGTATAAAGTTCTTCTTTCTTCACTACAATGCATTACTACTGTCCATTGAAACTTGCATGAAGTCATGTGACCGTACGATTTCCATATCAATGAGTCATATATTCTTAATTACTATTAGCTACATAAAAAGCGCACAACACATGTGAAAAATGTTAATTCTGATTCTTAGTTCTAATTGCATACCTATTTTTGAAACGGCTACGATCTTCTTTTGAAAATGACCGCCTATCAGCCATGGAAACAATAATAGTGTCAAAGCTCCTAAACATATACTGATTTTAAGTGTCTAATATCACGATTGAAAAAACAGTTGATGCGAAAATTGGAAGTGATAACTCACAAACAATAGCACTGGCCGTTGATGCATGGTATACGGTGATATCCCTTTCTTAACTATAAGACTGAGAAATAAACTTACAGTAAAAACCCGAGTATATCGATGCAACCCGAACCAGCGGAGTGATACTCGAGTAAGTAAAAGTAGATCTGACATGACAATTCCTTTAATTAAGATATGCCATTCACATCTGCATCCTACCATTAAAAATGTCATTCAAAGGAAAACTTTCTGGTAACTTGCCGCTTGTAACATGAGGAGTTTATAAAAAGTATACTGTTTTTCTACTACATAATCGCAACAACGAAAACCACAATCCGTCACGACCTAATCAATCGATTGCATGTACGAATTAACCTAGTATCTAAGAACACTTTTTAAAAACAGCTAAGCTTATGAAACTTCAAAGTGTCGATCGCATGATGAAAAATACTACACTGTACAATACGACATTGTCAATTAAATTTAAACCGCATTTTGAATGAGAAATGAGTGTAAACTGGACTACCTATCATCGAGTATAAAGCTCAACAGAGAGTACGTTTTTGTCCTTTCAATCAAGGATTGCAGTCGCACATCATTGTCACTGAGACAGGTGGTCAAACTATTCCTATAACCTTAAAATTACATTTCCTTCTGGCATTAAAAAACGGACAAAATGATATTATGGTACAAAATACCTCATTAACTTTGTTAAAGAATCATGGAAATCACAAATCATTCAGTATCATCGCTTCTTCTTGACAGGGAAATGATTTTGCTATACTGAACAACGAAGTCTTCTCACACAGCAAAGAAAGGAAATTACAATCTGTACAATATTCAGCCATGTCGCCCTATGAAATATTCTGTGTCAAATTCAATCGGACACCATATTCATGAAAGGAATCGCCATACAATATTGCGCATTCTTTTTCAAAGATTGCTGAATTTCGTGACCTAGGAGTGGATATTTCCTTTAGTCGGTTTGCTTTCTTCTCAGTGAACAGTACACCTGCTCGAAGCGGTTGTTGAACCCTAGACGGAGAACTATTGACTCGTGAGCGATTTTTGATTGCAATGGCGCGTAATTACGGGCGCCAGAATAAGAATTTCAGATACACGCATGCGTCATTTTTGACCTACAAATTTAATATTTCTGGTGTTTCAGTCCTTGCACCCCGACATAAACTAACGGTTTTGTCGGAAATTGAAGACCGAAATGTCATTGCTTTGATAATAATTTGCTTTGTGGTAAATATTACTATGAATAATTCTATAGGTCAAAAAAGGCGATTTGTCAGTTTCAGAAATACGCACGATGGTGTCTGAGTTTTGTTTTGTAAAAACTCAACATAGCACAATTCAGTGTAGGTGTGGCTTCGATTGTGATTTAATTGGTAACGAGGTGTGCTAGCAATATTCATCCACATAAATATGCCTGCAGCGTACAAAAGTAAAAAAACAATGGCAAGAGTTGTATTTCAGATAAAACAAAAGAAGCCAGCCTTTTGCGAAATTAAACACCGGGAGAAAAAATGTGGCAAGACTTCGCTGTCGGTAATAATCGTAACCATCTCGTTGAGTTTCCGTAGAAAGCAGGTTTTGAAAGTAAAGCTGTGTACATTCCAACAAGTCATTCACACGTCGGTGTACTTAAACTCTGAAAATAATAAAATAGTTTCCATTAGAATATAAACAATATATGAATATCAGTTTTCTCTTTTGTGATTTGTGAACTGCTTGAAGTATTATTTATGTAAAGCGGTGACGGGTCATTCTAATCACGTTGTATAAGGGAAAATCAGATGTGTGCTGAAGCTTGAATAATGGTCAGTCAGTTTACATTATAAGGTACACTTCATTAACATGTAGATATGAAGTGTGCATTGGTTTTAGATGGGACTGTATTCAGAATGCCTCGTTCACTACAAATTAACCGACTGCTAGACAACATTGATGAAGTTTGGCTTCAGTTAGAGTAATTGTTCTGTACATTTTTGCGTACCTTGTTTTTCAGTCTGGGGAAGAAAGTACACCTTGGAATTGTCATTTTCTTCTTTATTAGGAACATAGGTAACTGACTCTTTCACTGGTATATTGTTTCCATGATTCAGGTTGTTGTTGTGTACACCATGGTCGTTCACTCGCTTCTTCCGAACAACGACACATGCCACGACAATTATTACAATGATTACAACCACCACAGCGCCGCACGCGGCTGCAATCGATATCATTTGAGTCGACCAAATGCCCTGGGTCTGAGGGGCGTATGCAACTGTCTTGCGGGAAGTCTGTCTGTCCTCTGAGGCTGGAGAACTAACTAACAGGGTTTTGTTTGTTGGGATTGTCGTCGTCGTTCGGCCCACGCCTCCATGTGTTGTGCGCCTGGTGGTTGTTCTCAAATTCGTTGTACTCAAGTTTCGATGTGTTGTTGGTGGTGAACTGATTGTGGTTGTCTGTTCAGTGGTGGTGAAGAATTCTTGGTACTTCAAATAACCTACATAGTAGACATTCGCGATATCCACAGAACTTCCGATCAGTACCTAGATCAGACCAAGATAAGGATTCAAAACAAGTTTCAGAAATTATTTTGACTATTTGCGGTTAACAGAAAAAATTAAGTCTATTGTTTAAGTCCTATTATCCTGACTTGTAATTTCTTTCATAGAGTTACTACAATTTAAGAGATAAATTGTCAGACATGGTTTTCTCTAGGTTTAATATCTAGATGTCAACTTTGCTTTTTAATAATACTTTGCAACGTCAGATATGGGGAGCGACAATAAAATGCAATAATGCAATCAATATTACAGACTACTTTGAATCTAGCGCACCGATGAATCAAATAACTTCCTATACAACAGATACAAAGATCCATACATGTAGGTAGTCACAGAGGGCAGCTAGTTCGTTAGCTGACTGTGAAAACAAGTAATCAGTCCAAAATATGAACGAAGGTTTCTTATTTTCTTACTTCCTTTTATTTGTGATCTTAGACTTCGTGCAGTAGTAGTGTTAGAAGGTTAACTTTGATGCACATACCTGTACAGGATGAACGCTGAGTGTTTCATTGATTGACATTGGTTGGCATTCCAGGACTGTCTGATTTATAGAGATGACGTCACAGAACCCGTCACCGACTTCGATTTGTAAGTATTTCATCTGAGGACCACAGTCAAGACGTTTGCCCTGAATTGAAGAAAGCACAAAATATTAGTACACCGATAGATATTGCTACAGAACACTCCTTCTATATGTTTTGGATTCATAGACGACGCTACTGACTTTATAAAATTTCAGTGACCTTTTAGAAAAACGGTAGAGTTCCGAAATGGTTAACATCTGGTAGCGAGTTGACTTTACATTTAATTTGTAAAATATTCAATTCACGTAAAGAATTTCTTCAACGTCATCACCCGACCTTTTCGTGTACAGAAAGAAAAAATTGACTTAGTAGGAAAACGTCTTACTGTTATGGTCATATTGTCCGTCGGTTCTATCGTTAGTATATCGTTTTCTCCCTTGAAATTGTCGAACACTGGGTTCCTCGCTATAGTGAATGTATTGTCCAGTATTCCAGCAATATTTTCAGGTTTCCATTCTTTTGCTCCGTCAAATATGAATCCATATCCGAATTGGACGTTCTTCCCATCGGTGGTAGCGGATATTAAACCACACTGCCCGTCGTCATGGTTTACATCAATGTTGCTAGGGAGGTCGATTTTGGGTGTTGGACATTGCATGAAAGTTGGAGTCTTGACCTCACAGGGCTACAGATGAAATAGACAAGACATTGTGAGACCCTACAGTCAATCTAAATATAAGATCAATAGGTGCCGATGTCAGTTTAATCGCCGTCAGTGTCATTTTATAGTAGTAGTAGTAGTAGAAGTAGTTATTGTTGTTGTTGTTCATGTTGTTGTTGATGATGATGATGATGATGTTGATGATGATGTTGATGATGATGATGATGATGGTGATTGTAGTACTGGTATCGCTGATGTTGATGACCTATATTTCTTACGGCAGTTTTTGATTCTTCTCCTGGTCATAAAACTATTACTATGACAACCTCTTTATTGAAGAAGAGTGTCAAACGCTCAGCTATGGACCTGTCAACCCTGCTAAATAAACAATAGCCCTGATAGCAAATGACGTCATTTTCTCTCATTAATATGCATAAATAAATATCTGTCCGCATTTTCCGCATAAACGACGAAAATAAAACCTGCTACTAGTGTTACAATGGCTACCAAAAGTCAAACTAATCTGTATGAATTTATGACTCAGCATACAAGCTTCAACAACAGCCCCGCATGCAACGACAAAACTTGTCCGAATTTTCGGCAGCGTTGTCCGATGTCGCGCGAGTGCAGCTATATTTAGTAGCAAACCTGAAATGGCCATAAATAGTATTACATGTATACTAACCGAGCTCCATTCTGCAGTTTGGACATTATTCTCTGTCATGGCAACGACAAAGTTTGGTCCAGCTACGGTGTCCAAGTTTGTACCAACAACGTCATGTAGAAACCCTCCTCTGAAATGTAGACATCGACCAATCGTCAATACTTTTTGAAACCACACCTTCAAAGGTATCATTTAAAAATCCCATGCCAAAAAGTTTGCAAATTATAAACTCAAAGCGGTGACCTTAGAAACACACTCAACTACAATGCAAACTCTCTCTCTCTCTCTCTCTCTCTCCATCGATATACCACCATGTATCTGTCATGTTTAAAATGGCAGCCTTTGAAGGATTGTTGATTTGCCTTGACCTTTGTAAGTTCCAAATGATACAAAAAAAGGAGAATATTAAACTTGTACTAGTCCCAGATAAAGTATTATAGTCATCAATTTTAACCCTTGAAAATACGTCCCTATTTACAGGCCCGCTCTGTGAGTGGCCAAGAATTGCCAACATATTCGCGTTAAAGCGAGAAAAGTACAACAAACCATTGTATTTTGATGAGCAACGACTTTATATAGATAGCCATATGTATTAAAACGTATGCGTGTTCGCCATAAGTTTGTTGGTATACATTATTCCATTCCTACTCCCGATATAGTCTGAGACTGAAAAATACTGACATGTGCACACACTGTATTTGTGGGTGTTTGCACCATACTGCATTCTTCCACTAAATGAGCACACAGACCACACATATTTCATCAATTTCTTAGAATCGTAAAATATAACGACAACTCACCCTAGGAATACTCTGGTTGGACTAATCTGCGATACTGTAGGATCCTCTGTGTACGTGTACTTGTCACGTGATTCGGCAATGTACTCCAAGTCATCGCCTTTGTAATTGATAGATATAAGTGATTGGATATTGGCATTTTGTACCGGCGATGTCTTACACTGCAACTTGGTGTCAGACGATGAGCCCCTATGTGAACAAATCGTAAAGGAATCGATGCAATAGCAATTCATATTGCGTCGGTTTAAAAAATGGCCGATCGGGCTTTGACTGAAATTCAAAGTATGTTACCATCGCAACAGATTCTGTGAGCGAATAAAACCAACCGAGCGATTTAACGCATGGGACTGCCAGTAATACGTAATAAAAACCGACTCAAGAGGAAAATGAGAATGAAGTGAATGATCCGTGTTGATCGCGAATATTGGATATATCAATGTTATTTTCAGAAATAAAACAATTCTAAGTAGTACGAAATTAAAAATCGCAATCAAATTAATTGATATACATTTTATGAGGAGTTAAACCAACTATAAAATCGGTCAAAGGTCAGTGCTTTTCATACGCAATGGTAATAAATATTTCCTACCACAGTTGCTATATTTTAATGGGTCAATTAACATCATCAGTAACGTAGAGAACAAAAGCTCAAAAAATAAAAAATAGACTAATTTTGGAATTTCTTATGTATGCATTGGCTTTGCCCATTTATAGTTTAGATAAATTAACTAGTAAAAATGCAAACATCTTTTCGATACAAATTTGAAAGGAAACAAAGACTGAATGGTTTGACTAAAACGCATGGTTCGCATTAACATCTTACTATGTCAAAGCCATTAGCCCTATCAAACACACACTCTACTTGTTTAAACTGATGAATATTTGCAGAAACCATCACCTTACTTTGTGATGTGTCAAAAGAATGGGTATGGTTACCATGGTTACTTCCTGATATGAACAATAAGCGTTGATTTCACAAGAGATATTCACTATGACTATTTGGATGTAGATATACCACAAACACTTACATTAGTTGACAAGGTTGGTCACCAATCACTATTTGCGGGTCAGACCTGAAAAGAAGATCTGTTCCTAAGATCTCAACAAGAGTTCCTCCAGACATCGGTCCCTTTCTTGGCGAAAATGTTTCGATCGTCGGGACCTAAGATGGACAAAATATATTGTTACAATGGTGGATCGCTGCCGCTGTTGAGGCTAAAAATAAAAACTATATGTATCTTTGCTATTCAAAACCCTCCGACCCTAAACGTAGATTTCGCATTTTCAAATATCGCGTACGATTTTGCAAAATTTTCTGTTTTTTAAGGCTCCGAGGTACAACCTTTTAAAAACAAAAAAGAAACACATTAACAACCTATCCAATCTACCTGTTTCCTGATGGCATGTTAACCTAATCACATATTATATTATGTGTCTAATGATGATGATGATGATGATGATGAAGATGATGAGTTTTATTCTTTGAAATTATCTCCCATCAGCTGAGGTGCATGCACCTGGTAAAAAAACCCCGTGAAATATGGCTCCCCGCTAGTGAAAATTGCACGTGTCTCATATCTGTTATGCCCGACGTCATCAATTGTGTTGCACAGCTGTTGAATAGCTCGGTCAATGCAAGATAGATGGGTCCTCTGTTGACGTTTTTAATGAGCGTGCTCGTTAAAATTTAGATTTATTAGCGTCAATTGTGAAATACAATGTTAAAGTGTACGTGGAAGTTGCCGTCATGGCGGCCATTTTCAGATTAGAAATATTGTCATGTTATTGGAGAAGCATTTAAGGATGTAATCATAGGTTGTCTGACAATCGCTGAAGATCAGCGATACTGATGTGATAAGCAGTGTCGTTTGTTATGCTTGGCCGCAACTATCTAACCGAACGCACAACCTCAATACCACTCCTTGCCCGGCAACACACACCAATGAATAAATGACATCACATGTAACTCTTACAGCTTTCAAATCCGCCGACGGAATCTTAGTACCGACGGAATCTTAGTACTGTTTTTGCTTCTGTCACGGCTCCTATGCCTGCTTACGAATAAAGTACATTGATTAAAATGGCGCAATGAGTTAACCGATGGCCTTACCCTCCATTCGAAGTTTTCTGTTGACGTCAAACGCATCCGGGTGTAGGAAGGGCCGACCCCAAGTAAAAACTGACCGTAAACGGGGCCGTCTAATGGTCTCTTCTGTGATAATAAAGTGCAGCTAAGGGAGAAACTGCAATAAACGAAAATGAAAAATAAGCTTTGTTTAATATCAAGATGAATTGAGTGCGAGCATAATTGTAGACATACCTAGATAATTTTCATATTATATAATTATTGATCGCTACCATACTTTCCCTGACGTTCTGTAGCTTAAATTGCGTGTTTCATTAGCATATTGTCAAATCCCTCATAAATAAATGTACACTGCACAGTTCAACACTAGTGTACCGATCGAGTTCCGTGGTCGTTCAGAGTACATCATTTGCACGTGTGATCACAAATGGGGGGGGGGGGGGGGGCTAAATTCAGGGGAATTCAGGGGGGAAGAGCCCAAAAAAAAAATAAAAAATGAAGAAAGAAAACTTCACGAACCACGTTATT
>LD343625.1:50241-84951 GCA_001465055.1 Ptychodera flava | reverse complement strand
TTTCCTTTTAGTCAGTTGCGTATATTATTCTGAGTAAAGTGTCAGAATTCTACAGCACAATAAGCAGGAGACTCGATTCAATCTGATCGTCACTCTGTACTTACATCAAACATGATGTCATTGAATTTATATAAGGCCGGTCTTCACTGTCACTCTGACATCTGTGTTTGTTGCCTGAAATGAAAGTTTCATTGCGATGCGGGAAAAAATGACAACCACGTCAAATATTTTGATTTATATAACAAAATGCAACAACAAAGAGGATTTTACTTAACAAAAAACAAATTCATCAGGGAGTCAGTGTGCATAATGAGCGGAAAACATTGACAACAAAAACAAACATACAAAACCATAGACGTATTGGTATTAACACAACATGTCATTTTCGGTTTTCAGAGCACATTTCTCATATTTAGTGACGCAATATTCAAAACATATTTTTTCCAGACCTTTGCATGCGAAAGAAGTTAATTTCGGGATAAATCCAAGTATTTCACTACGAATTGAGACTGATGCAAACTCAATAAAATGAATACACACCAAGATTTATACTTGAAACGATCGCCCCCCCCTCCACAACAACACTCATCTTTGACCATTTTAGAATATTCGAAAATACTGAATTTTTTGAAAACTAGGTAGAAACATTTAGTAATACACTAACTGCACATCACTTAGCATATTTGGAAAACCCGATCAAGAGTCATTAATGAATTGAAACTATGTGACCCTTGATCAACATATAAAAAAATGTCACCAAAGTTGTAAGCTCTTTCACATGATTATCACCACAGTGTATATCATCATTACAGTAGCTAGCTGTCATCAACACAGCATTTGTCTTCTTTGAAATAGCAGGTCAAGTCAGCTTTGCTTTGACACAACACTATAGATATGTCATAACAACACTTAAATACGTCCCAAATACATCAATTTCATATTCTAATCTTGTAAAACACAGCTGCACTATACGTACTCCTACTGCATAGTGTATATACAGTAGTTCAGGAACTAGATGAATAATGTGCATTAACTTTCTTGTCACCGAGTTCAGCAAATTGATAGGGTTCATGTTATTATCCAGTGTCTTCCTGTTAAATGTCAAATGCTGTGTCACTATTTCTGTTTCATCCGCATTTTTTAGCTTTCTGAAAGTACTCGACATTGATTAAGGCGCCAAGTGAGATCAAGCCATGAAAGGTGAAGACAGACGAACTTTTCCGGTACGATGAGATGAGAAAGTGTGTAATATCTGTTCAGTTTCCCCATGTCTGACCTGACAGATGTATTTTCTTACCTGTCGAATTCCTTTCAAAACGACCGACAAAAACAGCTGCCTGGGTTGGAATCTGCTTGATGCCTTCTTGACTTGATAGAATGTGTTCCATTGCCTAGATAATCATCCACCGTCAAATTAATGCAGCGTGTGATCACCCATGTGTGTGTGCTTTTGCCGTCGTTTGTTCAAAACAAGTGATTTTTCCAGTATTTGAATGCTTCGAGATGTCCAAAGGGCATCGCTATTCATGTGTACTTGTTTTGGTTAGTTTGGTCGCGGTTGGTTGAAACAATGGACGAGCAGGAGTAGGCGGAAAGCCCAAGGCAGGCACGTAGACAGAAAGAAAGAAATGTAAGAAATAGGTCAGGCAACAGAGAAAATTGAAAATGTCAGAATGAGTGAACAAAACTGAGTACCTTGAGTGAAATACGGGGCATAAAGACATATTAAAGTGCAACCATGGAGGAAAATAATAAACTTGAACTGGCGTTAGCATTGCGTCCTTAATTGATACTTTTAGTTTGGATAAGAGGAATATGGAAACCCTGCGTTCTCAGTTTTATAGCGACATCAAAGCTCAGTGTTTATACAGTAGGGTATTACAGTCGCTAGAGGGCGGTCTACCTTATGAGCTATTCACATACAGATTTTAAACACACGAACAATTTTTTAAGACGAAAGCTCCCCTATTATCCACCCTAACCCAATTTATTTACTATACTCAGCTGTTAGAACCGAATCTTAAAGGAAGTAAAGTTATTCAAGCGAGCATTAGAGCGATATATACTAGTAGCGAGGGATATAGACTAGTAGCGAGCATATATACTCCATGTTGTGCTTGACTACTGTGATCTATTGAGGCTGCTCAACGACGAGAAGTTGATGTTTTCGTTGAACAAATGAAGGATTTGTATCATTAACGAAGTCCGACTCCAACATCGCCAGGGTAGGGGCACGTATACGTACTGCTACAGGAAGGGGACACACATACAGATATCATTTGTAACCATCACGATTTTGACTCTCCCCGTTCTCACCTCATGCAGACTTTGAAACAAGTTGATTTGTTGGTAGACAATTTGTCCCAGTTTGACTTTTGTACAACTTTTGTCCCAAAATTATCACTTTAGACCTGTCATTTTGCAGAAAATTCTTGCGTGAAGTGTCGACAGTATGCAATCTGGTCAGGTGAACAAAGCATTACAGCAGTGTGAATTCGAAGGTTTTATGAATATCAGCCTAGAGTACTGATATGTGCTATCTATAGAATTCTAGCTCACGACAAATGTGTCTAATGTAATCGTTTCCCACTTTTTTAACATCAGACGGTTTTACATTCAGCCTGGAATAGTATCAACCATGAAACTTTTATGTGTATTTATTTTTTGTTTTTAATCATTTGACCGATTACGTCATGTAATATCTCTACAATCCAGCCGATCTCACCTCGCTTCCCAACATTCCGGGGGTACAGTCAAAACCAAGACCATCAAACCATCAACCACTCTAATGATCAACCCAATACGTGGTATTCTCATCGGAGAAGAACAATTTATGCACGATAACAGACACCGTCGGAGCAGTTTACTGTGTAGGGAGACAGAACGGTGAGCCGAGGGAATTTTGAGTAGATACGCAATCGAAAACGTGACCCGACTCAATCTTGATGTGGCGCCACTGTTTTAAAAGCATCGAGCGCTGTGAAAAAGTGGTGCGGTGCTCTTCACCATAGGTGGCGCTATAGCAACATCTCAAGTCGATCTGAACAACGCTACAGGTTTACAAGGCTTTGCTGACCCTGTAAGTTTGTTCGCAAAAGAATTACACCTACAACGCACCATGCCAACTTTGACTTCTATCTTTACGAATGACCTAACTTAGATGAAACCGCCATCGCTTCTTTTTAGGTATAATGTGCTTCGGGGACAGATATTGCAAAAATCGTAAGTCTAAGGTACTTAGTTTCCCAGGTACAAATATTTGAAAATAACCTCTGATTTTTCATGTGAATCGTCGAAAATTGTCTTGAGCAATTTCGGCGCATACTTAACCAAATCTATTATACACGTCTTGGAAATGTGAACTACATGGCCTAGTTACTCTCAACTATCAACTACGTAAAACTAGTTGATAGCTGTTTTTATGCATGCGTGAGGTAACGAAAGTACAACAATCTAATCCTACCAAGATGTTTCAGATCATCCAAACTGAGACTAGTTAGGGAAGCCGCGTCCACCCAAATCAATTAAAATTTGGATTTTTTCTAAAACTTGCCAAACTTGCCACTGTGACACTCAGCGCGTCATGACAAAACCTGTCGAGGGACATGTTACCGCACACGTTACCATGGATACTTAACAGATTATATGTAGCTTCAATTCGAGACCTTAGGCGTTGATTTTGATAGCCTATGCACCTCGAAAGTGAAAGACTTAAACTTTTGCTCAAACCTTTCCTCAATGAAACTTTCAACCATTCTCTTACTAAATCAAAATTAATCGGGTGTCACCGTGCAAAATTTGGAACTAGCGAAACAAATTACCCAACACTTTGCGATATTTTACATTCAAAATGGACTCCATTCCTGTGTTAACTCTATGGGGGAAATAAAGTTTTCGATTCTCGAAAAACTAAGCTGGTGAAAACTTTTCTTTCATCAAGAGCTTTAAAATGAGCCCCACAAGTGGTAGGTCAGAAGAGAATTGATAAAATTTGAAAGCCCAAATTTCTGTTCCACTTTTTGGGACTCATTTTAAAGCTCTTGGAGAGAGAAAAACTTTCTCCAGCTTAGTTTTTCCAAAATAAAAAAATTGATTTTGATTATATTCGCGGTTTAATAATTTGATTTATGAATGTGTTCAGTTGTCCGCTTTTAGGATGAATGTCGTTTCATTGCTGGTATTTCAAAACAGACGCTAATATATTATAAACTAGTAGGGACGATTGCAATCATGTAGGCGCACATACGCATGACGAAAAACAAACTACATTTTTGGAAGCATTTGTGGAGCTGGAAATAAACTCCGCGTTTAATGATAGCCTGGGTTCCTGAAATCATTTGATGGGATAATCTTTCATCTTACAAACGGTCTTACACTTTTTTCAAGTTCACATAACGGTATTTCTTGTCCGTGGTTCCTCATCGATATTACTGATTCATATGACATGTCTGGTCGCAGCAACCTTTTGTTGAGGATTTTAACAGTTCTGTTAGTCTCTGTCAGTCATTGTTCTATAAACACTTTACCAATTGTGGATCATAAAAATATGTTAAAGATTCAAATTAAAACTTTCCGGTTCAGTATTCACTCGCTTAAAACTCAGGACAAGTTGAACATTTTAACTTTGAAAATTCTGACACAGGACACCCTTCTAACAAGGATATTAATCTATTTTATGATAATGGTCATAACCTTTGACACGGTGTCAATATTTGTAGAAAAGAAGGCTTATATTTTCCATGTAATCAGGGGAGTTATTAATCTCACTGCTCGGAAAAGGAAATGTTTCACAGCACCATATTCATGCATACCCGTATTCGATAAACACCAACAGCACCTGTTAAGTTTACTCGGCTTTGTTTGAAGCATTCGTTGTACATTAGTTCACGGCACCGGTTATTCATTCAATAGCGAACCAATAAAATCATTCTCTGACATATTACAGTTTTCTTGTTCGTTGATCAATCAATGTTTAACGTGCACTGGCACTAAAACTCAGCGGTTGTAATATTTTGCCATAAAACTGTATAAGTTAGTTTTTATCTGACAATTATAAGAAGGGCCAGACAAGGCAGACTTGATGGCCAGCTTATCAACCATCAGCCTGAGTAATGCAGCAAAGATACAGCGATTTAAATGGAAATTTTCAAAGCCGTCTAAAAAGGACAAAACTCTCCTTTTTCAAATGCTAAAACTACAGAGAATATTATTTAAAGCCCTAAAAACACAAATATTCATAAATTGAAACCCAACTGCAGGTGAATAATACTTGATTTGAGGACAATTTGCTCAGTGTATAACATGTAGTCTTTGATTGAAATGTGATCCCTAATATTACTACAATATAATATTAGGGAGTCATTGTATATGATTGGGTGACTCACAGACAAGGAGAAACTTTTCTGTGGGTCATCACCCAAAAAGTTGTAACTTAAAGTATAATATAAGAACTAATAAATTTCTATCCTTTATTTTCACAACTTTAAATATATTAGATAAACGTGCGCCTTTGGTGTTAAAGCACGGATTCCATGAACACAGCACGGATTCCATGAACACGGTAGACAATACTTAGCTAAACTATGCTGGTGCTTTAATAAATATACTCGAGAAGTGAATGAATTCTTTTTGACAGTTGTCAAAACTTCACTATTTAGTGCATAAGCTTAAAAAGTCAACATTTTCTGCGCGTTCTTGCACAGTGAAGGACTCTCCTACAAGTGATGACCTTTCGTGACCCCTAACCAAATGGTATCAATATTGGTTTTCAGTCAGATATCATCTCATCGAGCAAACATTTAAGGGATGGATCATTTCATCTTCTTGAGGGACGAATCTGGAAAACTTTTTTAAAATTAGATTCCTAGCAGATAAAAATCGATTAATATGGCAACCCGATGATGAAAAAAGAAAAATATATACCAGAAGATACCTTATAGCACTTCATTTTTCCGTTTTCAGTGCGATTATCGGGCTCTGCATTACTTGGAAAATCACGACGGTGACGGGTCACATTTGACGGTGTGCCCAATGAAGTATAGAAAAAATGCTGTTTATTCACAATTTCATCAGTCTTGACAAATTAATGCTCATTTTTTATCCGACCGTTCTTTTTTTGAACAACATGGTAACACTTATTGTGGAGAAATTATTGCAGTTCAGATTTGACTGTCTTTACTTACAACTCAGTCAGATTTAGAGCAGTTTCTCTGAATCGTAATTATGGAGGTACAGGCTTGTACCTCAGCCTCCATGATCATAGTGTGTTATTGCTTTCGTTAATATCTCAAGCACCTTGAAAACTATCAGCGTAGGTCCTGCAAGACAGTGCCGATTTGATCTCTGATAGTAAACATTGCAGGGATATGTTTCAAAAATCCACTCAGTGGTATATAGTACGAGCGTTTGAAGACGAGATGTCTCCTTCATCAGATACGGGAGTGGAAGCAAAGACCTTGTCGTAGGACCGTGACTAAATCAAAGTACCCAGAAAATTATTCAGTGTGAAAATATTAGACTTGGGTAACAAAAGGACGCATGAGGTGTGAAAAACAACACAACAGGTGTTAAAATGAGCGCAACAATGGCAACAAGTGAAACTGGCAACAGTAATCTTGCTTGTACCCCTTTCATGTTTAATGAGTGCAAGAAAACAAATGTCTTGATAAGTCCTCAGGCTCAAACTTTGATATTTCAAGGTGACCAGTGCCAAAGGACTAAAATCTCTCATTATCCTGTGAACAAATTGTCTTGAAACCCCCTTCCAGCTTTGTTGATATGTACTTATGTACATTACTGCAAGGTTAATCTACCGATACCACTGTAACTGTTTCTCACTACAGTCGGAGAAGTCTCCCTTCCATTATTAGTCAGTTATCGTCTCCCCACTACCTAAGAATGCTTCTCTTTACAGTAACAATCGAAAAAAGTATCACCAAGTATCAAATTTGCAATTGCTATCTAAAATCAAGAGAAAAATTGTCGCTCCTGACAATCAAGCTCGCTGCCGGAAGCGAACGACCACTCAAAGTCACGTAAATTTGTATCCTACACGGTCAGCTTCACAGTTAAATTTCAACAGTCCACGTTGTTTTCCAAATGCTGGCAAAAGAACATTCCGTTATAGAGCGACAGAATCGTGAAATTGCCTACCAGTTGACGTAAAACTCGCATGCAATGAAAATAAGTTTAAAAGTTTATTGAGAGACTTTATTATCACTCGCATTTCGTTGAAAAAGAATTGTTTTGCTTTTTTTTGTATACTGTCAACTTCTGTTTGGTGTATTTATTGGCGTGAGCCCCGAAGAATATTACTCGTTAGAGTAAATCGGTCGCTCATAAAAAGTGTAAATAAGCTTAAATAAATAAATAAATAAATAAATTTGGAATCTCTTTTGGATGTCGCACAATCGCGATCACTTTTAACTGGCGTAAATTCATCAGCCACCTCGCACACCTTGTTGTTTGAATGCTTTACCATATCGAGGGCTAACTTCCATTTGAACTCCAGAGAGATATTTGTCAAAATTATTGTAAATAATTGAACCTCAGAGCAATGCCAACTTCATTTTCATCGTGATTGCAATGGGAAAATGGTTAAAACTGAACAAAGAATGAAAATGATGACTATCAGGAAGGAAGGCCAATCTTTGTATGTGTGAATGTTGCAGGGCAATAGTGGTAACTTTTGAATACAGACAGAAGTTGGGCGTCGCTTTTCTTTCATGCAACTTTTGTGGAGAGGTAATTTATTACATGCATGTATTATGTTTTATGGCTGACATTGTAATTTACTACAACTGTGTTTTTGACTTAGTCAATTAATCCACTAATATGGACAGCCGATTAGCCAGTTGGCAGTGTTAGCTGAGGAATTAAAATGCCGGTACACGGGTTGGGGATGAGATATTAGGATTTGTAAGCATAGGCAGTAGAGATCTACTGTTTATGTTATGGGTAAAAGAGAAAGCAGTCAGACGATTTGGAGTCGAAATCTTTATTTGAGATATCACAGTCACAAAATTCATAAAACAAAAATAAACCGATGCATAAAGAACCTCACCCTCCCCAGTGCAGTCTCAGTAAACCCAACAGTTATAGCGCATGCGTCAATGTTGCCCTCTAGCGACGATACCTAGTGCAGTTTTTGTTCGAGAATCTTATGCTGAACTTGTTTGAGCTGACGAAAGTATATCCCGTATACAAATCCAGAAAATTCAACATCCAAAATTAGGTGATTCATTCATGCCTTGTATCTCTAAAGTGGTGCATTTGAATGAAAACACACAAATGAACTATTACTGATAGTCACCGATGAAATGCACACTTGCACATTACAAAAACTAGGAAATAAGCTTAAACTCTTTCGCTATTTGGCTTCAAGTAAGTTTGACATCCGAATTTTGATGTTTCACCAGTCATGAAAAATCTGCTTTATTCTACACTTAACGAAACAAACACGATCACAATCGGCCGATCATTGAAAAAGTTACTGTAAGGTCTTCTTGTTGTAGATTGTCTCTACCCAAACTACGAGGCGAACACTTTCACTCTCTAATTGCTACTACTTTTGACATGCAAGTTGCGTTATCTTATTTCGCATAGGAAATTCTTGCTCAATTCCGTGCTTATAAAAACCAAGTTTGGATATTAATGTTTTCTTTATTACCTACAACATAGACAGTAGATCTCTACTTTCTATGCTTACAAATCCTAATATCTCCTCCCCAACCCGTGTACACACCATTTTAATTTCTCCGCTAACACTGCCAACTGGCCAATCGGCTGTCCATATTAGTGGATTAATTGAATAAGTCAATAACACAGTTGTAGTAAATTACAATGTCAGCCGTAAAACATAATATATGCATGTAATAAATTAGCTCTCCACAAAAGTTGCAAGAACAAATAGCGACGCCCAACTTCTGTCTGTATTCAAAAGTTACCACTATTGCCCTGCAACATTCACACATACAAATATTGGCCTTCCTTCCTGATAGTCATCATTTTCATTCCTTGTTCAGTTTTAACCATTTTCCGATTGCAATCACGATTAAAATGAAGTTGGCATTGCTCTGAGGTTCAATTATTTACAATAATTTTGACAGATATCTCTCTGGAGTTCAAATGGAAGTTAGCCCTCGATGGTAAAGCATTCAAACAACAAGGTGTGCGAGGTGGCTAATGAATTTACGCCGGTTAAAAGTGACCGCGATTGTGCGACATCCAAAAGAGATTCCAGATTTATTTATTTATTTATTTATTTAAGCTTATTTACACTTTTTATGAGCGACCGATTTACTCAAACGAGTAATATTCTTCGGGGCTCACGCCAATAAATACAGCAAACATACAAGTTGATTGGATACAAAAAAAGCAAAACAATTCTTTTTCAACGAAATGCGAGTGATAATAAAGTCTTTCAATAAACTTTTAAACTTATTTTCATTGCATGCGAGTTTTACGTCAACTGGTAGGCAATTCCACGATTCTGTCGCTCTATAACGGAATGTTCTTTTGCCAGCATTTGAAAAACAACGTGTACCGTTGAAATTTAACTGCAGTGTGAAGCTGACCGTGTAGGATACAAATTTACGTGACTTTGAATGGTCGATCGATTGCAGTGGTTCCGGCAGCGAGCTGAGGAGCGACAACTTTTCTCTTCATTTTAGACGGCAATTGCAAATTTGATATTGGTGATACTTTTTTCGATTGTTACTGTAAAGAGAAGCATTCTTAGGTAGTGGGGAGACGATAGCTGACTCTAATAATGGAAGGGAGACTTCTCCGACTGTAGTGAGAAACAGTTACAGTGGTATCGGTAGAGTAACCGTGCAGTAATGTACATAAGTACATATCAACAAGGCTGGAAGGAGGTTTCAAGACTATTTGTTCATTGAATGGTGAGAGATTTTAGTCCTTTGGCACTGGTCACCTTGAAATATCAAAGTTTGAGCCTGAGGACTTATCAAGACATTTATTTTCTTGCACTCATTAAACATGAAAGGGGTACAAGCAAGATTACTGTTGCCAGATTCACTTGTTGCCATTGTTACCCTCATTTTAACACATGTGTTGTTTTTCACACCTCATACGCCCTATTGTTACCCGAGTCTAATATTTTCACTGTGAATAATTTTCTGGGTACTTTGATTTAGTCACGGTCCTACGACAAGGTCTTTGCTTCCACTCCAATATCTGATGAAGGAGACATCTAGTCTTCAAAAGCTCGTACTATATACCACTGAGTGGATTTTTGAAACATATCCCTACAATGTTTACCATCGAAGATCAAATCGGCACTGTCTTGCAGGACCTACTCTGATAGTTTTGAAGGCATTTGAGATATTAACGAAAGCAATAACACACTATGATTATGGAGGTACAAGCCTGTTCAGAGAAACTGCTATAAATCTGACCGAGTTGTAAGTAAAGACAGTCAAACCTGAACTGCAATAATTTCTCCACAATTAGTGTTACCATGTAGTTCAAAAAATAAAGAACGGTTGGATAAAAAATGAGCATTAATTTGTCAAGATTGATTAAATTGTGAATGACCAAGGGTGGAGGTGGGCAAAGCGACTTGGTGCAATGGTAGAGTTCAGGTCTCACAAACAATAAACTTTAATAAACTCCAAGTTCACAAGTTCAAGACCCGGACAGGGCACTGCACACTTGAAGCGCTTCTCCGGTCAAAAGAGGATTCAACAAATAGTCATTTATTTTTACTAAATAATAGAGATGGCAGTTTATTTCCATTGATGTGAAGTGTACATTTTTTCTTTGAAAAAATTACTTCATTAAAACTGTTATTTTTGTTCTTTGAAGGCGATAAGAGCTACGTACATTTTGCTCTGCTTTCATGACGTAAACGGTAGTTATCATTGTTACTTGGAAAATGTCATCGGAAAATGTGTGGAAAAGATGTTTGGCCATAACGACTTGAAAACTCTTTCCATGTGGGATATCGCTATATTAATAAAAAGAAAGAAAATACTCCGCACTAAAATTATGTCAACAAAGACAAAGTTTTAAGAGAAACTACATTTGAAAATATGGTCCCACAGTATGCCAATGTGACGTCAACGTACAGGGAAGCCTGTGCATTTTATTGAATCTTTTTATTATACTAAGACGATATATTGTTGAGACTGGAAAGAAACAAGTTTCATAATGCACGACATTAGGGCAACAGTTCAACTTCGAAAAAGTTTCTGCAGTTCAGGCATATGGTATAAAACGGAGAGTATGTCATAGTGACACAATTACATCATATACCATTATCAGTTCCTATAGAAACTTAGATGAATTCCAGCCTGTCAGCTTGTCCTGTTATTATGTTGTGTTCTAATATTGGTTGAACAATAGAAACCAAACAGAAGAGGAAAGGCAGAAACATCAAATTAAGACTAAAATTATGCTGTATAAAACTTTATAGAAACGAAATGAGGGTGTTGAAAGTAACCACTGAGCATAGGACGATGTCAAGATTTCTAATGAGTAGAGCTTGAAAATTTCGTTGTCATTTTGGTTCAGGCAATCTTTATCACTTCCTGTAAAATTGTTATAAATTCTGTCCCAGAAGTGACTTCAACAGCATTTTTCTTTATACTTCATTGGGCACACCGTCAAATGTGACCCGCCACTGTCGTGATTTTCCAAGTATTGCAGAGCGGAAAGGAAGCTAAACTTTGATGAAATACCTAATCGATCACATTAAATATTGTTTCACATTTCATAATTATGATATCAATACTGTTTTTAAAATGGTACGGTACGGTGGGCTTTACAAAGAGGATTTTCTCCAATTTCCTAGACTTAGTTTTATGTACGTGCAATCCGAAATCCGCCGAAGTAACTATCTTGATGCGTTTAATTGGAATCGGTGATGTTGTGTTCTTAATTTGAAGGAGTTCAATAAGTTTCGAATATTTCAATAGGTCTCAAAGCTGCCGGTCTCATAATTCACATTCAAATTCCAAACAGTATGTCAATTTTGACTCGTGTTTTAGGAAACATGTACTACTTGGAACGTGTCACAAATAAATGTTTTGACTGGCTGTTTGCGAACACACCGGGATGAGCTAGGAGCCAAGGTTAAGCAATTGCCAAACTGTGGATCCCTCCTGGGAGGCCGAAAGGGAGGCCGAGAACAGAGTAGAACTCCAGAGGAATTGGGGATCAGCATGGAATCTAAAGCTCAAACGAAGAATGACTGAAGTTAACCCAGGAGAGAGGGAATGTGTTGTATGGATAGGAATACTCGATGAGGCACAGGCGGTATTAAGGCTGTGTGCAGAGGGTGGAGTGGTGGTTGGCTGAGAGAAATCTGGAGAGATCATGTTACAGAAGGGAGCAGTATAATGGACAATTCAGAAAACAGATTACACTTAAAAAGTAGCATAGATATATTTAAACGTTCAGAGCAATAATAACATTTTTTTAACAGTTGTAGTTATGTTAGAGCAAAAAAAGTTGGCAAACTTTAGATTTAAATGGTTTCTAAGTGGTCCTGGTCAACAAGAAATCAAAATTTTGGATCGAAGCATTTATTTCGAGAAGTTGAAAACAACATGACGAGTACATTCATTGCTCTCATGCCCTTAAATAGAGCCATCTGAGAGATCCACGCATTTATTTTGTTGCATGCCTATGGTTCCGAGGGTAACTGCAATTGTGAACGTGATTCCACAGTGAACTGACTAGCTGAAAATCAGCACATTTCTTCAGTAATATGAATTTGTCTGACAGAGAGATGAAACATATCGTATTCGCATATGAATAGTAAATTCACCCTATTTGTATTAGTTCACGCATTCCGTTCATTTGCTTAATTGGATTCTATTATCTTCAATGTTATTTTTAGCTTAAGATACATGGATATCAGAACGTCAAATTTTACGCAAATTTTAATTTTGGCCGGTCGAACCTTGGTAGTGAAATGACCTCTGTATTTACAAGCCAAATTAATGGCATTTAGATAGGCTTTCGGAACGCTTAGGGAACTAAGCGTAATAAGTGCAAAGATGCGCCCGATAATCGCTGTGAAAAGGGAAAATTGAGCTGCCATAAGGTATCTTCTGGTGTATATTTTATTTTTCTCATCATCGGGTTGCCATATTAATCGATTTTTATCTGCCAGGAATCTAATTTTAAAAAAGTTTTCCAGATTCCCCCCTCTAGAAGATGAAATGATCCATCCCTTAAATGTTCGCTCGGTGAAATGATATCTGACTGAAAACCAATATTGATACCATTTGGTTAGGGATCACGAAAGGTCATCACTTGTAGGAGAGTCCTTCACTGTGCAAGAACGCGCAGAAAATGTTGACTTTTTATGCACTAAATAGTGAAGTTTTGACAACTGTCAAAAAGAATTCATTCACTTCTCGAGTATATTTATTAAAGCACCAGCATAGTTTAGCCAAGTATTGTCTACCGTGTTCATGGAATCCGTGCCGTGTTCATGGAATCCGTGCTTTAACACCAAAGGCGCACGTTTAAGTAATATATTTAAAGTTGTGAAAATAAAAGGATAAAAATTTATTAGTTCTTATGTTATGCTTTAAGTGACATAGATGTACAAAAAAATTGCATTTGAAATGTGATGCACACCTGAATGCATACCTGAAATGTCAATACTTCAGAGTTCAACTAGAAACAGATTTGACAGTATCACGTGACGCATAATTAGAATGCTGCTATTCACGGTACACTACATACACAGAAAGTCTGTCAGTTTGGTGTTAAATTCTCCAAAAAATCATGTTAATTGATAAGGTATGTTGTAAATCAATTGCAACAGACGTCATTAACCACCAATGTTTTGCGCTGAGAGGGAAATATATTTGCACAAGATCCCTTTCAATCATGAGAATTTTGAATAAAGCCCCCTGCGAGTTTTAACTTTTTGGGTGACCAACAGACAAGTTTCTCCTTGTCTGTGCGTCACCCAATCATATACAATGACCCTCTAATATTATGTTGTAGTAATATTAGGGATCACATTTCAATCAAAGATTACATGTTATACACTGAGCAAATTGTACTCAAATCAAGTATTATTCACCTGCAGTTGGGTTTCAATTTATGAATATTTATTCTCTGTAGTTTTAGCATTTGAAATAAGAAAGTTTTTTCCTCTTTAGACGGCTTTGAAAATTTCCATTTAAATCGCTGTATCTCTGCTGCATTACTCAGGCTGATGGTTGATAAGCTGGCCATCAAGTCTGCCTTGTCTGGCCCTTCTTATAATTGTCAGATAAAAACTAACTTATACAGTTTTATGGCAAAATATTACAACCGCTGAGTTTTAGTGCCAGTGCACGTTAAACATTGATTGATCAACGAACAAGAAAACTGTAATATGTCAGAGAATGATTTTATTGGTTCGCTATTGAATGAATAACCGGTGCCGTGAACTAATGTTCAATGAATGTCTCAAACAAAGCCGAGTAAACGTAACAGGTGCTGTTGGTATTCATCGAATACGGGTATGCATGAATATGCAGGGCTCGAAATTAACTTTTTTCCATGGTATTGGGCTACCATTTTCTGAAGTTGGTAGCCCAGTGACAATGGCTGGTAGCCCATGCATTTTGTAGTTTTGGGATATTTTTTCCCGTAAACAGGCCAGAAAAGACATATTTTCAAGATTCTGCCCACGAAGTGAATTTTCTCTTCATTTTGTTTGAATACTTGCACACCTTTAATACCCAAAGGAAACCAGTAATACCGTACGAATTAGACAACAGTGACAGTCAAAAGTTTGGTGACCTATTGACAATCCGTTTCATACTCAGCGTAGTATGCAAATTTTGATAGTCACCATGACAATGACTTTCTCACAGCTTAGCCGGTGAGACATACACTTAGCACAACAGGGCTAAAAATAGAGCTTGGGCTTTCAAAGCAGGGGAGGAGACAAATTCTGTGTAACTGTGACTGATAAATTATGATCCAAATGTAGTGAAAATGCATTTTCATTGGTCTTCATTTCCTGTGCCTATCAACCAAGTACATCAGTTCAGATATTGAAACTTTGCTGCAAAATTCGGCACTGTCGTGTTTGCAATTTGCATGACAAAGTCAAAGCGTGGCCTTTCTGTGTCCAGCTAGCTGGCTAGATTTGACTGCATTCAGCTCGTCCCAAAGTGACGAACATCGCATGCCAAGTTGTAACTCATGACTGAATTTCATGTCCCAGGCTTTAGTAGTCTGTGTGGGCTACCATTTCATGGATTTTGGTAGCCCCAGGGAAAAGTTGGTAGTCTGTAGACGCAGGACTACCGTTAATTTCGAGCCCTGATATGGTGCTGTGAAACATTTTCCTTTTTCGAGCATTGAGATTAATAAGTTTAACTCCCCTGATTACAAGGGAAATATAAGCCTTCTTTTCTACAAATATTGACACTGTGTCAAAGGTTTTGACCATGCGTCATCCTTTTGATCATAATAGAATTAAAATCAATATTATCATAAAAGAGATTAATATCCTTGTTAAAGGTGTGTCCTATGTCAAAATTTTCTAAGTTAAAATGTTCAATTTGTCCTGAGTTTTAAGCGAGTGGATACTGAACAACCGGAAAGTTTTCATTTGAATCTTTAAAACATTTTTATGATTCACAATTGGTAAAATGTTTATAGAACAATGACTGACAGAGACTAACAGAACTGTTAAAATCTTCAATAAAAGGTTGCTGCGACCAGGCATCGTATGAATCATTAATATCGACAAGAGGAACCACGGACAAGATAAAATACCGTTAAGTGAAAAAAGTACTAGTCTAAAACCGTTTGTAAGATGAAAGATTACCCTACCAAATGATTTTAGAACCCAGAATATTATCAAACGAGGAGTCTATTTCCAGCTCCACAGGTGCGTCCAAAAATATGTTTTGTTTGTTTCGTCATGCAGATAGGCCTATGCGCCTATGTGATTTCAATCATCCGTACTAGTTTATAATATATAAACGTCTGTTTTGAAATACCAGCAATGAAACGACATTCATCCTGAAAGCGGACAACTGAACACATTCATAAATGAAGTTATTAAACAGCGAATATAATAAAAATAAAATTTTGGATTTTGGAAAAACTAAACTAGTGAAAGTTTTTCTCTCTCCAAGAGCTTCAAAATGAGTCCCCAAAAGTGGAACAGAGCTTTCAAATTTTATCAATTCTCTTCTGACCTACCACTTGTGGGGGCTCATTTTAAAGCTCTTGATGAAAGAAAAGTTTTCACCAGCTTAGTTTTTCGAAAATCGAAAACTTTATTTCCCCCCATAGAGTTAACACAGGAATGGAGTCCATTTTGAATGTAAAATATCGCAAAGTGTTGGATAATTTGTTTCGCTAGTTCCAAATTTTGCACGGTGATCCCCTATTTTTAATTTTGATTTAGTAAGAGAATGGTTGAAAGTTTTATTGAGGAAAGGTTTGAGCAAAAGTTTAAGTCTTTCGCTTTCGAGGCGCATAGGCTATCAACATCTAACTTTAACGCACGATAACGTCTATCAGAAAGCTCTAGGTCATGATAATGGAGTGAGCAATGTGGACCACTGGTTTAAATGTTGACAGTGCAGAGTCAATGAACACGTCTGGGAACGTTTACCCTTCTTCTTTCTACTGTGTACATGGCCTACAAATGTTGAGTGTATATGGCCTGCTAATGTCGAGTGTATATGGCCTGATAATGTTGGGAAATGCCATGTTGTGGTACTTTAAGAATCGCGAGTAAAGTATATGAAATATACAAATTTACACTCACAAGCGATAGCCTCAACAATAGATTATGAAAGATACAAAATAACCACTCTCATTTGTCGAAGCAGTACCTATTATGATCTCCGCCTAAGACGTTTTATGTTTGAATTTTGAATTTTTTGTAAGTGATCTCCGCCTAAGACGTTTTATGTTTGAATTTTGAATTTTTTGTAAGTTCAGCTTCCCTCGCGAGAGATATGGTTACTAGTAATATTCTCAATTCCACGCGTCAATCTCATGATCCCCAGAAACACTTGCGCCAGTAATGATGACAGTTTCTCAAAAGAGCTCCACTCCTTTCCCTGTGATTTCTCTCTATTCTCTGACAAGACCGTCGTTACAATCGCTCTTTGTGTACAAAATAGAATCATTGTTTAGTAAATAGATAGAGGACTTTTGTCGTATCTCTCTTTATTAATCAGCCTATTTTCCCCTTGGCACAATGTGTAACTTGCGGATTACACCTCCTCTGACGATGCATCAACAGATTGGCGGATTACAAACTTTAGGAAAACAGACGTAATAATTAGATCCTGACAGTTATTATAATTGTACCAAGGATATAATTAACTATAATAATATCGATACAATTAAATTATTGAATACGGCGTCGTAAATACGACCAACAGGAATGAAATTAATATTCATCAAATAATGGAACATTCAACGATTGTTATAGACAATGCAGATTTTTTGTCGAAATAGCAGTGTATTCCAGAGATACGTATAAAGGGCGAGAGGAAAGCCAAATTAACGGGTTCGGCAAGCCTCGCCCGTTAATTTTTGGCTTTCCTCTCGCCCTTGCCCATAAATAAACGTTAATGGTCAGCGCGTCGTCCGTCATTTCAATATTATTTAACCGCACCTACTAGGACAAGAAACTTGTGTCAAGTTTCAGTTTGGATTTTAAATAAGTCAGTGTAAAACATCATTTCTTCATGTTAGTAAAACTAAAAATATTTGTATTGATTTTAAAAGAAATAATTGAAAGCTCCGAAATTCATATTGTTAGTAAGTGCAGATAGCGTGGTTCAACGTTTGTCGATAAGTTATGTTAGGGTGAAAACACTAAAAGATGTCATTCGCATCCAGAGCCGGCATAGTGTGTTTTTCCTGGGGATATTGAACCAACTGCATGTAAATATGTCTCTGGTCTCGCTGATCATTCTACAAATTGTTAATCGAAAGTATTTTCACATTTTCAATTGTCTGTTGCTTAGGACATATTTACCTGTAATAAATAGAAACAGAATTATCGTAGAACATGTCGAAAAGTGCGTCCCACTTACTTTAAAATAGTGTTCACGATTTACGCAAAGTAAGTTAAATTTTGCACCCAAAGTTTCAGCGTCAATTACATCGTGAGGCTGACTCGTCGTTTAAGCGTACGGTTTTTTAGATCAATAGAACTAAATGCCTTGTTATCAACAGGGATATATATAGGGCAATTGAACAAACAGAGTCAACTAGCTTTTGAAATTTTGTGTTTCTGTCACTTTACCCTGTGTGCTTTTAGGGAGCCGCCATTATTTGCAGCCTGGAGGGCCGGAAGAATCTGAGGGAAGGTCACTCGAAAATTGAAAGCTACAGGGGTGCTCAAAATGTGGACAGAAAGAATGGGGTACTCAATTTTGGGGGCAAAATAAACTGAAACACCTCTTAGATTGCACCATTGTACACATCAATTTCTTATAATTTTCAACGCCAAAGGGGGAACACCCCCTCATGCTAACAGTTTTAACAGTTTTACTCGGTGAAAAAATTGAGATAACCTCTTTGATTGCACCAGACTACACCATTGCACACATCCATTTCTCAAAAACCTCCACGCCAGAGAGCGGAGACACCCTCTCTGACATTTTCGCCTTCAGCCTCTCGCGTGTTCTCCCCCATGTACTTTCAAATTCTGCCCTGTCAGATATCCTAGTGAAAACCCTGCCATGATACCCATCCAAATTAATCATTACTATGTGGTTTGATACTGGTAAAATACCGTGAGTTTGTATATACCTACATGTGACTTTCGAATTTCACTTTGTTTGTTTCACCTTTTTCAACTTCATGAGATAACAATGATAATCTAGCATAGTACACCAGGATTTATAAGGTCTTTGCTATTGCAATATTTCAGTACACTGTTTACAAAATATATCAGCCTCTGAAAGTCTTAATCTTGGATCACATTGTCATGTCACGTGCACATTTTGACCTATGTACGGAAAGTGACACCTCATAACGTTGAAGAAGCTCTACAGTGATGCGGGAAACGTGTGTCCCAGCATATCAAAAGTTAAGAATCGACGTAAAATTCATTTGCCACATGTACGTACATTTAGATGCATGACAAGAAGATTTTTAAAAAGTCATCAAAACTTACAGGCAATCAGCGAAAAAACTAAATTAGTTTGAATGTAATATTACAGCTATGGCAATACCCTTTGAAATAAATAGATGATGACCTATCGATATTAGTAAATACTGATAAATACGGCAATCCCTAACAGCATGTGTATTACGCGTATTGTGCATACCACTGATACGTTATCTGTTGGGTAAAAGTCGGAGAGATTATGTGAATGACGCGAAGTTGAGATGTAATATTGTACAATTACAGGAATCCCCGAACTGTTGAAATAATTCAATCATTGATCTGGCAATGAAACATGGAAAAATGAACCAAGTACAGGCAGAAACGCCTGACAGCTGTAGGCAGTCTTTTCATTATGTCCTGGGGCAGGTTTCAATCGAGGAGTTCACTCTCGTCGACTTTCCTCCGTCTGTATTTGACCCTGAATGATAATTTGTTCCCTTTTCAATTTTTCATACTCATTTGGTGACATCAGATCTAATCGCAGGGTTGTGTATGGAGGATCTTCTTCGCCAGGCCGATTATTAGTGGCATGTATTTGCTGCTCATTGTCATCAGTGCCTACGGCTTTTGAACTTGCTCTGAGAAAAAAAATTACACAATGTATTTGGTGTCATTTATTTTAAAGCTATCAAAAAGCGATATACTTAGACATGCAAGATTTGATAAATATGCGTATTCTGTTATTGTCGTCTCTGTCTAAGGTTGAAATAAGCAAATGGAAGCTTTTCTGCCGTGAACGTCAACATTTAGCGATGTTATATACCTTCGCTTTGTCCATCACATCAGGGAACACTTACAACGACGCAAATGTAATTTTTAAATAATTTGAGTTCGTACACTGAATTCTAGCGATTACAGATGAAAGTAATTGCGGTCGTTTTTGGGATCTATAGGTTAATATTGTAAGTCAGCTTATTTGTCAAACCGACACTTTTGCAGGTTTCCAAACAATCGAGTGATGATAGACCACAATTTTGGCAGTGTTGGTCTGGAGGATCACCAAGCAGCGCTTCACCAATCACCTGATGTATAATAATTGTATCATCATTTTGCTTAGTTATTGCATATGACATGGCTGCATCGTAGCTTTTCACGACAGTTAACTTATACCGTATGTAGTTACCTATCTTCTGATGCGACATACAACAACTTTTTGGAAAACCACTATTACCTACCTTCTGATGCGACATACAACAACTACTTGGAAAACCACTATTACAATCAGCACCAGCAACACGGCGATACCAATGGAAACAGCAATGGAAACTAAAAAAATTCAAAATGAACTGTAGTAGCGTGATGAATATTTTAAGTGCGTTGAATCAAAGCGGCGTACTTAAAACTACCTGTTAATCACGCTTCAAAACATCCAGGTTATCGTTTTCATGACACTCTCAATGATTCCGACAATTGATTTAGATATTGTAGCACATGTATCACTTCTCTTTAGTCCAATTCTTGTGTTTTTGCATGCGAGATTCTACTAGTCTGTGTTATATTTAGTACAATTATGTTTTTTGAGTCATGAGTATCCTAACACACATAAAAATGATGTGTTATCACAACAGATCGGAAATACCCAACTTAAATAGTTTAAAGTAGTATGTTACAATGGCACTTTATGATAGTCAACTGTGTTTTTTCATCGAATAGCCCTTGCACACTCTGTCTGTGCAACTCCCATTACACTCATGTTGGTAAATTCCAAAAGCCTATATTATTGGTTTTCATCACGAAGCATGTGATCTGATCTTTATTACTTGTCAAAAATGCAATTTTAAAAGAAAATTCTTGGTAAAAATATACATTACTTACTTTCAGCTGTACATTATCAAAAACGTTAACATTAAAATGGAAAAGCTAACCAAGTGAATTGATAACAAAGTGTGAACATTTTAGACAATACTTTTAGACGTTTAAACAAAATGGTGAAAATATGAAACAAATGTTTTTAATGGCTTCCATATATCTTATAAAAGACCCGATTAATCTGGATACTGCGATTCGGTACTTAGTGAGACACATTTAATTTTAGTAAGCAATTTATCCCAAAGTATTATGTAAATGACATGAAACTGATATTACTGCTACATTATTGGAAAGTTTAACCCGCTGTTTATTGTAAATGGAATATAAATTTCAGATATATGTAAGCTTTGTTATATAGAAATACATCGTCACACTTCAAACTATTTTGAATTCAACATGGAAAGCCAATTTACTTGCATACTAATGGAAAAGCAGATTTTCAAAAACAGAATTCGTCGAATGAAGATTGATACAACTCAATTGTATTGTTAAGAATTGTGAGATGTATCTAGATTACAAACTGATCATATATGGGATTATTGAACTTTTAAAACCTAGGACTATAGAAGAAAACTATGAGAGGATTGTAAGTGGAAAAATCATTGTTTGGAAATACAAAATTAAAAAACGGTTATATCAAATTGTACAAAATAACTTCTTGTCTTTATGGTCTGGTCATAGAACAGTTCCTCATAGGTATGTCCTGATCAAAGGCATCAGTAAATAATTGATAGGGTTAGGCTCTTGCCATTTACTCGCAAATGTCAATTAGTTTGACAGTCATATTACAGTACGACGGTGAACAGTAATCTTTTTGGATCGAACTACAAGTCCGTTTCATTACCACATTTTTCTCAGAGAACGCGGAAGGACAAAAGACTCTCAAAGAGATACACTGTGAAGTTGAATTCATCTCAATTGACTTTATGCATTAATTTGTTTTACCTACGGTTCCATAAAAATATATGTTGCCATCAAGGTTGTACAAACACCGAAACTGAAGGTCTAAAACTTTCCTTAAAACTTACTATAAGCAAACTGTAAACACTCTCGTTTAAATTAAGAATAAAGTCAACGATCAGGGTCCACTTGCGGCACTAGACAAGTTATCTAAAATTTACGGACAATTAGAAATCCAGAAGTTTGGAAGCTATCAAGGTGTATGCATTGACAAAAACTAAACTGTTGATTTTCTCAAAACAAACAAACAAATAAACAAAATATACAAAACCAAGATGTTGAAATCTCCTTTCACTCCACAAGCTGCATGATGAGTTTCCACACATTCAATTTCGTTATGAGCTATCTTACAATATTTATATAACTTGTTTATAATATTATACGTCACTCTGATTAATGTCACTATCCAAAGAGCTATAACAGAATCCATTTTAATGGTGTCTTACAATATACAGTATCATCCATGAGGAATCCATCAACATCCAGCTCTTAATTCCAGCACTAGAATAAACAATGGATTCCCTCTGGATTCCAAAGTATTCTAAAAGAATCCAATAATCCTCTGTGGATTCAGCTCTTTTGGCATGGTGTGTGATGATGTTGAGTCATGCTTTAGAGTATCAGGGCTAAAGTCTTTAAACCATATCGGCGGACTCATAAACAATGTTATCGACATATCCGTCATTTTGTGACGGTTCTGTGTCAGACATGGCTTCGTATAGTACACTATCGACGAACCCTGTCTCATTGGTTCTTCCTTTCTTTTTTGATTTATCAACTTGTGCATACATTTGTCCAACATCATCACTGTCTTCTAATCGCAACAGGCTCCTCCTCGGTACAGTCGGCACTTCCGTACTCTCTCTATCGTCTACTGTAGCATCTTCAGTCTGCATATTGTCATACAAGTGTCCATCTGTCTGCCCAGCCTTGGATTCAGCCTCATTCCCAAGCCCAATAGTAACGTTCTCACTATTTCTTTTCTTAGGCAAGTCTATCTGAGCATAGGAATCATCGAGCTCAGGCGTCTTGTCAATTGATTGTGGTCGCACGGGTTCCTCGTTATTGGCCGGACCAAGTACTTCATAATCTGTTGGGAATACTTTCATCGTCATTTCTTCTAGTTTGTGACGTTCACCATCGATCGACTCGCGATTGTGCGAAATGGATTTTGGTCTGTCATTTTCGTTTATAAATGCCGCATTTGCGTCCGATTCGTGTGCGTGAGGTGTAATGTCGGGGTCACCGCTTTCAGAAGACCTACTTCTTCGAATCAAATCCGGTGTAGATATTGGCTTTTGTTCTTCTGTTGTCTGTTTCTTCGTTCTGGAATAATTCAGAGAAGTGTGATGTAAGCCATTTTGATCTTGTCGATTACAGAACACAAATGACGCTACATCGAAATGTAAATATCGCAAAACAAGGCATTATTAACTGTGGTGTATTTGGCAAATTCTAAGCAATATAGAATTGCCGGAAAATAACTTTTACTTCCAAAATAAAAAATAAAAATCAGGAGTCACTCTGCCAACTTAGGTACTAGACAATCAAATTACCTAACATTTACAAATATTTGAAATTCAAATTTGCGACCATCCTGTGTTAACTCTATGAAGAAAAATAACATTTTCAGTTTTTGAAAAACCAAGACGGTGAAAATATATATTTCTACAGAGCTTTAAAATGAGCCCTGACAAGTGGTAATCGAAAAGTATCGAAAAACATTCAGATGGAATTAACATCAGTAATCATTTCACAAAAAGCGCTGCTGGCAAATATAGTAATGTCTATTGTGATGACTTGTAGTAATTTGTAGTCAGTACGCTGACATATTTCCAGTCGTCATTTTCATCACTAATACCTGACATTAACATCGATAATAACATCAAAACGATAACAGAAAGTAGCTTACCTTCGTTTTCTCCGCAACAATATCACGATAACAATAATCACAACGAGTGCCAGCAAAATGAACATCCCGCCACCGATACCGATGTACATGTACATATCTGAAATGATTCAATTTGGCTGTATGATCATGATGAAATTTGCTAGTATAGATTCGCGGTTGCCTTAAAACTACTTTTTGGTGATGCATATTACAAATTCTACAAGTAGTCAAAGTAGCGCTGTAGATATTTACTAAGATAACCAAAGATAAACTGTGGGATCAGTCTTTAAAGTGACAAAATAGCGCATCAAGCGTTTGCTAGAAGTGAGTATGTAGCCACATACAACTAGTAGAGCATCACTGTGACTAACCTGTCCAACTGGCATTTTCGTAAAATGGAATCGTCAAGAAAATTGAATTTCTCAGAAAGTCGAGGGTCACTTCGAACAAACAGAAAATGTTTCTACGAACTTCGATGTTTATATGTATTGTTCCCAATGGTGAATACCCTATACTGTTGCGATCACTGCTGCAGAAAAGAAGGCAGAGCTTTGAGGTAGATTAGCTCTCAACCCATAGAGTCACACCAGAGTTACTTGCTGAAAAGCAAGTGATCTCTATTCATGACCGACAACACTAATCGGCTGAGGTAGAAAGCTCATCAAGTAGACCTAAAACAAGTGTTAGACTGCAGGGCTGGTACTCTTTCAATTTGTTTTGAGAAGAAATATTATACCGGAGGCGAAAGCTTCTTTAATGCTGATATGCAAAATCAAGGTGGGCTCTCTGTAGTTGTTATGATAAGATTACAAATCGCACGTATAACGTTTTTCTATTACTTTTTTACTCGACTTCCTGCTCTGTTATGTATGTGAACTGATCACGGTAATAAATCCTCTTATGTAAGTTTTTCTGTGTTCCTTGCCAAATTTGTGTTCTGGAATTTAATAAATTTCCAAATGTCATCCTGTATTTATTACTTGAGATTTGTTTTGAAAATGAGCTACAAGATATGATTACGATAACGCTTCATTTGAGGTCTTTACCCGGCAATAAGTCATTTGCTACGATTATCCAGGGCTATCGCAAGATATAAAACAGTTTTTTTTGAGTTCAATCTCTATAAATCGTGGGTGTTTATGTATTCATATTTTGATAATGTAAGGCAAGAAGAACTGGGGACACATATACTGCCTTGATACAAGAGTAAAATTAGTTAGTGTAATATTTTCACTGGATGCTCCGTTGCAACTTGCTTCTATTGTATTCAAGCTCTAGACAATATGTATCATTGTACATGCATTTGAAATGTACACAATTATCTTATTGATTATTTATCAAACACGACAAAGACCTTAATTACGGAAAAGGCGTCAAGAATTTTTGCAAATCAGAATAAATAATCCCTAAAGTGCTCGACTTTAGGGAATTATTTGTACAATGAAACAGTGCACATCGAATGCTACCATATTTTGATCAAGTTGAAATCAAAATTGAGAGTAAAGGAGCTACCATCTGTAACCCCCATAAATGTAATAATCTCCTCAAATGTAATAGCAACCACAATTGTAATAAAATCAACCACAAAGGTAATAAAACAGCCAACCATTAATGTAACAACCCACAACCACAAATGTAATACACAAATTTACCATAAATGTATTAAAACTTAACCATAAATATAATAGACTTGAACTTGCATATGTGATCATTTGTTTATCAATGCCCTGAGTAAATAATAACTTTGATAAGACCAGTGTAATGTTATAGCATACTTTTCTGAAACTAGGTTTCCTTTCCGAAACACAGAATAGAATACTTTGAGAACACTATCAGAAAACTGTGAGGTACCAATCAAACCGTTAGATAATGGAAGTGGAACAGTAGTTCTAGACACTGATAATTACATAATAAGAAAGCGTAAAAATAGCTAGTCAACCAGTGATACCAAACAGAGTTTACAACAGAAGACTCAAAACAAACAACACAGAAATATACAACCTTATAACAGAAACTTACAACACAAAACATGTTGACGAGAACGTATCTATATTTCAATCTTGTAAAAACAATATGAACACTACCTTGAACAAAATTAGACATCCTAACATCCCCGGTGAAGGAGCAAACTTCAAGTAGGACAACATAGGAATACAGACAAGCTATTGATTATTCCACACAATTTATCCACTGAAGACGGATTTTAGGCGACTGATTAAGAAAGTACAGTAATATTTTGAAAAAACGGCGTTAAATGATCGTAGTGTTATACAGTCTCCTCCGCTTTGGAGTAGAGACTACACTGACATTCAGATTACAGCTGTGTCTCACCATGGCCAATCAGTTCTTACACAAAACAGCCAAACGTAAAATACACTTTCAAATATACAAAACACACTAAACGCAAACAATGAAGTTATGAATAATGTGTGGCGTTGCTTTCCTTATTACATAGATAAATATTTAAGAGCTAATTCCTCAATGGCAATGACAAAATATACTTATTACATTTATGGTTGACAAGTGTTACATTTATGGGTGATTTTTTATTACATTTATGGTTACGATTTATTACAATTGTGGTTGGTGTTTTTATTACATTTATGGTTGATTTTTGTTACATTTATGGATGTAGTTTATTATAATTATGGTTGATATTACATTTGTGGAGATTATTAGATTTATGGAGGTTACACCATCTTCAAACGGTATTTCGTGTTTAGGTGCCTTCAGTGGAGATACTTATAAAGTGCATTCAACTTGACATACCCTTCAGAGGAGCCGTTTTGTTGACATGGTCTCCCGTTTCCGGGGAAGTGGCTGATTCCGTCGACTTTGAAAGCAGGGTCACATGTCCGGGTGTACTCCCGTTTCCAGTTGACAATTCACTTGATGTGCATAATGCTGTAGATGGTTCCACAGTAGAATTGATGGCTATGGGAGAAATTTATGAATTTATAAAATAATTTACCATGTGACGATTAAGGCATCGCAGGTAAGATTACATTTTGTATTCGAATGCAGCTCACTGAGCATTGATATCTGGTGAGCTAAATGGGCTCGAAATCAACCATATTGTTTAAACTGAGATTTCAAGATGAAAGTGATAAATAATAATTTTCATCTGTAAAATGCGTCTGGGAAGGTAACTTGTTTAGTAAGAATTAAAAGTAAACTCCTGTATTTCTGATTTTCAAAATGCAGGGATGAAGATATTAAACACCAGCTATGTTATTCTCTGATTGTGTATTGAATCGTATTATTATCACCGTATAACCTACAGTAGTACATTAAACTTGCAAATGAGAGTTTGCCCAAATCGCCGATTGCAGGACGTGCACGTGAGAATTAAATGAGGAAAGTTAAAATGACCAGGCTTGCTAAATGTCAATAGCCAACATCGAACTTCGCATACATTAAAATAATAATTGAGACTTAAAATAATTCTACAACTTTCTTTGCGCTATCTGAATCCACTACTTTCACAAACAAGCTATATATAGTGATATTGTTCCATTACAAATACCTTCATACTGCAGTACAAATCCAAGATCATTGGCCACATTGTCGGTGATCATCTCAATGCGAAGAGTATTTGATGAACTGTTTAATGGCTGTGGTAGTGAATAACCAGTAACAGTACTGATAGTAGAGCTATGGTCTTCTATCCCATCCTTCACAACCACCATGTCATTGTCTTGTAATCTCAGCATAAGAGTGGTTAGCTTTACTATGTGTCGAGGATCCACTGTTATTGTCCAAGTACACGATGTTTCGTTGGTATAGTTACCAGGGAAATTCGGTGAATATATGTATCCAATGGAATCAGTGTAGTCACCGCCGCAGGCACCAAAAGACGCTAGGAAAGACAAACAGTCTGATCATAATCTTTTCACAAAAGCCTTCGTTGTATCAAAAACATTCGCAAAAATGAGAAATATCTAAAAACATACCGCCTATCGTATTCACTCTAATAGTATGGCACAAATTATGTTGATCGAGAGATAAAATGTATTTTTGAAGAAGAAAGAATGGTTTCCCCCTTTCTAAGTTTTTTTGTTGAGTGCGTAATGAAACCAATCTACAGTCGGAACCAGGGTAAGTCGTTAAAAAGGAGACTAATTTTGGCGATGAACAATTTTTGAATGACTGTTTCATCTTTACATTATATATACACAACGAAATCAACACTTTGAAACGTTTTGTCTTTTAGTACCTTGAACGAGGCCTGAACCGAAAAAATGAAGATCACGATATAAAAAGGTCTGACAGTTAGAATAGCCACACTATGCAAAATAAATTAAATTGCGGTGAGAACGTCAAATAACTTGTTGTAATTTGATATTTTGTCTTTCATGTATTGTCTGCATCGTGGACTTTTTCATAGCTCTACCACTTTACTAAGGCATTACCTTACAACAAAACATGTTGCAGTTCGCAATGGATAAACTCTGAACATAAATGTGGTAAAATATGAATCGAATTCCTGACAAGTATACAGTTGTTTGCAATGCTTTTATAAACTTACTGTTATAAACATCAAATTGCCAATCTCCTCCACAGCCTTGTGATTTTGATGTTCCAGTATCACCAGAACACGGAAGTGTGCTGTATTGTAAAATTGTGTCAGGCAGTATGATTGGTATTCCTGGAATAGCCTCTCCATAACGCCAGTAATCAACAGAGTCATCACCACAGTAACACTCATCGGCACTTTCGAGAACAGCTATAGTATTTCTTAGATCCCGACATGCTCCGATACATCCTTGTATTGTGACGTCTTGCTTGGATATCGGCCATGTAGTGGTTGGGGAAAATATCCTGGGATCACCCTCCTTATATCGGCCAAGAAAGCCCAGATCTGTGAAGAAATGATGATGACTTGTCAAGCAAACATTTATGAGACTAGGAAGAGCAAAAATGTATCAAGAGTAGTTCAGTAGTACCTCTATATTATAATTAGCATGATTAGCTTTGTTCGTGGAGAATCTACATTTCGAATAGAAATAGGAGCAATGTGATGGTGACTATGATATGCGAAATGCTGAAGCAGTAATATTCCGTAACATACTCCTACTATTTTTGTTTCGATCGCAAAAATATCCTATGCACGCAATCGATATATTCAAGATTACACAACAGTTTCACTTTTTTGAAGAGCACATAACGCGAGGGTGATTTTTCATCGTTAATGTATTATTATTATTATTATTAAAAATTCTTGAAAAAACGCACTACACATACGTCACAGTGAGCTGTACAGAACACACAAAAGAATAAGCGATTTTACAAAATACAAGTGTCAGGGATAAAACGCACCACACGAGCAGTCCTGCGGTGAATAAAATGTACCACAAAGCATAAACAAATCACTGATGATACAGATTAAAAAGATAGGTTTTCAAACCGCGTTTAAAAGACTCAACATTTATTTCTTGCAGTACGAATCTCTACAGGCAACATATTCCACAACGATGGCGCACACACTGAAAAGGCTCTCTGGCCGTATGCTTTACTGAATTTTCCGCGAGGTGGAATCAGACGTAACTTGTCTGCAGAACGGAGATCTCTGGTAGGAACATATTGCTCTATCAGCTCTGTCAAATACATAGGTGCAAAGCCTTCAGTTTAAAAGTAATTAACATAATCTTGAACTTAATACGTGCTTCAACAGGCAGCCAATGTAAATCAACTAGTACAGGTGTAATATGATCAAATTTGCGAGAACGGCTGACTAAACGTGCTGCGGCATTTTGAAGACATTGCAAACGGTGAAGCTGATCTTTGTTAAATTCCATACAAGAGACTATTACAATAATCTAACTGAGATGTTACAAATGCGTGGATCAATGTCTCGGTAGTGTCCTGATCGAGAAGGTTACGGATCTTGCCAATTCTATATAATGAGTAGTAGCCATTTCTACAAACGTGGTTTATATGATCAGACATAGCACCATTCCTGTTTAAAATCGTGCCAAGATTACGTACAGAGTTTGAAGGGATGACATCAGTGTCGCCGATCCTTAGGCTAGATAGTCCCGCCTCATCAGATTTCAAGCGTGACGAGAAATGGACAACTTCAGTTTTGTCATCGTTCAGAATGAGTAGATTTGACTTCTTCCAGCTACGTACATCGTCAATACATTCCTGAAGAGAGGTGAGTACGTCATCTGGTTGCTTACAAATAACATAGACTTGGGTGTCGTCTGCGTACATCATACAATTCAGACCATGGCCTTCGATGATATCCTCCAAAGGTGATGTATATAGTGTGAAAAGGATTAGCCCGAGTACCGATCCCTGTGGCACACCATACTTTATTGTCGAACTGGATGATGTTACATTCCCGACTTTGACACACTGATTGCGATCTGACAGATATGATCGGAACCAGGACAGAACGGTGCCAGTTATGCCAAATCTTGATTGCAGTCTGTGTAATAGAATGTCATGATCGATCGTATCGAACGCAGCCGACAAATCTAACATTGATGAGAATGACGTCCATTTTATCGTTTAGGGCACGCATGATGTCATTATGGACCAGCAATAGAGCTGTTTCGGTGCTGTGGTTAGGACGGTATGCACTTTGGCGCTTTGAGAACAGATCAAACCTGGTAAGATGGCTATGTAGTTGCTGTACAACAATTCTTTCAAGAACTTTTGAAAGAAATGTAAGATTTGACACCGGTCTATAGTTCTTCAGCATGTTTTTGTCTTGGTCCGGTTTTTTCAGGAGTGGCCGAATAATGGCGGATTTGAAGTGAGTTGGGACACTGCCTGTCCGGAGCGAGCAATTAAAAAAGTCAACTAGGAAAGGTATGAGGGTGTTGACAGATTTCTTGATAATGTCCGATGGTAAGACATCAAGGTCACAAGACTTCGTGGAGGATCGTTTTATGACTGTCTGTACCTGATCGGCTGTAACCGGATGGAAGTCAGTGAATACATTGGCTGGTAGGGTATCATGGCTGTCAACCTGTTGTAAAAGTCCGTTTCGGAGCTTCGCTACCTTGGATTCGAAGTAGGTGAGAAATTCGGATGGCAAGTCCGTGAGAGGTATGTTGTTTGGCAATGCATTGGTGTTACCTGCATTCGCGTTGGAAAGTTCGTCAACTATGCTAAATATTTTCCTAGAGTCCGCCTCTTGGATACGACGTCGATGGTACCTGGATTTCACGTCATCACAGCGACGAAAGTATTGAGATCGCACGGAGATGAAAATTTGTCGATCTATCTCAAGCTGTGTATTTCGCCATTTCATTTCTAGACGCCGTAGATTTTTCCTGTGTAGTAGGAGTTCCTCGGTGTACCAAGGTGCACGGACTTTATTGATTATCACTTTGGTTGTAACAGGAACAACATCATCTAACACGTCCGTAGCAGTCGCGCGGAAAAATTGTGACAATATTTCACGATTGGAGTCGCATGGGTAATCAGAGAGTTTGGCTGCCAGCTTGACTTGAAAATCATTGATATTCATCTTCCGATAGTTCCGGCGAGAAGTAGTGACTTAGGAGTTCGGTGGACGCTGTACTTTCATGCTGAAATGGACAAGGCTGTGATCGGAGATGAGAGAATTGTCGATTCTGATAGAATGTAAAAACTGGTCAGCTGATCTTGTGATAAGTCGAGAGTGTGTCCTTTGATGTGTGTTGAACCATGCACATGCTGCTGCAATCCCATCGATTGACGTAGATTGAAGAGTTTGATAGTGTCCGGTGAAGTGATGTCCTCAAAGTGAAAGTTAAAATCGCCGGCGATAACAAGATGACCTGGTAGAGTTACGGTGATTTCAAGGAGAGTTGAAAATTCGGAGATAAATTGATTTATAGTTGCCGTATTCTTCGATGATTTTGGTGGACGATAGATAGTAATAATTTTCAGGAGTTGACTGGATGAACGGAGAGTTATGATTAATGATTCAAATGACTGGTATGCGCAGGACTGCTTTTCAACAACGCAAAGATTAGATCTTGTTACGACAGCCACACCACCACCTTTCCGTTTAGCCCTAGGTTGCTGGTTGACGTTGTAACCGCTGATCGAAGAATGAAACTCCGCCAAGATTGGATCGGACTGACTTTTGATCCTGGTTTCTGTGATTATTAGAATGTCAAGATGTTCCTCGACCAAGGTTGTCGCCACGGCAGCGATTTTCCCGTTCATCGAGCGTGCGTTCCATAGTGCTGCACTCAGCTGTAATTTCTTGAAACAAGTAGAGATCATTGGGATTTTCACCAGAACGGAGTCCCTTTCATTTTGGTCGGCGGAACAGGTGTTACAACTGTTTGAATAACGCATTGTTTATTTGCACCCACCTGTTTAGAGATCGGAATCTGCCGTAGTGCCCGTGTCCGAATATGCTCACAAGGCCTCTTTCGATTCCAATGGTCAGTAACAATGGTTGGAATTCGGAACTTGGGTTTTGGGTGTTTCCATCCAGCTTTTCGCCCACGTGGCCTAAACGGTTGCCAGCGATTGGTCATAGACCGCCAACAAGAAGAACTCAAGGTGCGACGAACACAGGAAAACGAAGATTGCACTGCCATGTTGCCAGCGTTGAGCCAAGACCACACAGAAAGTCAATGATAAAATACAGCTCCCAGGATACGTAAAATCGACGGTAGATGCACTGAGTCTTTAAAAAGTCACAGGATAAAAACGCACGGTAAAAAAACGCCGGACAATGTATTGGCATTAATGTATTAATGTATGTATAATGTATTAATTATACATAATATTTTCATAGTATCATGTATTAATGTATTAATGTAATGTACTGGCATTAATGTATTGGCGGCCGTTGTTTGGAAGCTGTCGTTATTCAAGTGCATGTCAAAATATAATACTTATCAGGCATATTTTTATCTAAGCATATTCGTATTTGGTATGTTTACAGTGGCAGACGATGTAAAATAGTCTTATCTGCTTTATAAATTTATACTCTTTCACTATATTTAGAGAGGGCTTTGCCTTCTGAAAAAAGCAGACCGAAGTCAAGCATTATGTCTAAAGAAGTAAACACACATCATATCGAAGCCCTAGCTTTCGGTAGTGAACACAGTGGTAAAGGAAAGTAGCACAAATACTATTCTTCAAAGCATTTTCAGAATTTCCGTTTTTAACCTCTGTGTCCAGTGACCCAAATAAACAAAACTCGCACTGCTATTTTCTGTCACATGTAGGCCCTTAGCGTACGATAGCTGTAAATTTCGCAACTTTGAGATTCAATCCCAGCTTCAATCGCCCACATCACGAAACAGTACTTGGGCTCTACCGATTCACCTCCAACAGCAGCTGGAATAATTGACACGTGGATGATGGATTAGCTACGGTAGCAAACTGTTAAGACCTATGTGTTTCGGCGATGCGACAATTCAAACATTAAAACTGACGTAACGTTGGCCTGTGAGAACAAACAAAAAGCAAGAACAAAGAATTGCCTTTCGGTTTTCCATGGGTCTGTGCATAACTGCGTTAAGAGAACATAGGGTTGAATCTAGTTCATTGATCATGTGCAAATTTGCACTGAATATATTCCTTGTCTACACATGATTCATGTAAACCTTTTGTAATCATGATACCCATACTCAATCACTGTGGTCGTTCAGATTTTATCTTGCAATGTTTGTCGTTCAAACGCCTGTCAGAAGTTTAATTTTTAAATAACAGATCTCAGAAATTTATTGTGTTTGGAGGGTGTTCAAAATCAAGTCGTCGTCGGATTTTTGCATAGATTAACTTTGTTTTAGGAAGGTAGGTTTGATGTCGGACGCAACGGGTTTTGTTTGCTGGGCACATGTTTCTGTTATTCAGGCACGCTCAGAGAATCAGACATTCTCATGAATAGCAGTGGATTATGGGTGATCTAAACGCTTTCAGCTTCAACTGCAATAGTATGAATCAACCAACTGCATTTTTAGGTGACATACATTCGATTATTATACCCTTTAATAATTTAGTCTGTGTGAGCACGATATTGTCTTAAACCCTGTACATTCGGACCAACGATGCGAATTTTCGTATTGCGCATCGTATCTGCGCACGCGTACTAACGTTCTTTCCTCTTATGGAGTTCGCGCGCACCCGGAGACTGTCATGTGGGAAAATTTTGACAGGTCACGTATATGCACTTCCGCATTGCGACGAAGGCCCTCTGTATGCTCTCTGTACTTACGTATCGTTTATAATCAAACCGGCGGGTGGCAATATATAGGAAATCATGGAAATCAGGCTATGTGAGATGTATATTTTGTTTAGAAACGCGCATTTAAACGTAGGGTTTGTGCGAGGTCGTCGGCGATTGAAATACGCTGCGTTAAAGAGTGTCAAGGAGTTCAATTTTTCGAGAGAGGGCCGCGGTAACGCCGGTTAGCCAGATCATGGTCGACAAAACAAACAGTGATGCAAAAATATTTTATATAGCGTTGTCCGAGCCCCCTTTTACTGCAAAATGTTATCATAGAAATGCGTGTGTTTCATATATATATATATATATATATATATATATATATATATATATATATATATATATATATATATATATAATAACACAAATTACTTCAAGTACAAAGTAATTATATCTGTTTCATGCATACTTATCGCCATTAAGTTTATCTGATATCATGATATCATTACTTTGTACTTGAAGTAATTTGTGTTATAATTTATAATGCTCTGCTTCAACATTGAGCACTGTAATTTCTAAATCCGTGGACTTATCAGGGATTTTATAGGTTAGTCAACATCGCGAAAGATAGGAAAGGTTACTAAAACTCCTTTTTCATTTACATCTCTAATCTTTCTAATGTTGACCAACCCTTGATAAGTCCACGGATTAGCATAATTAGTTGTGTTGACTAATTAATTACAAGATGTGTATATGAGAGATAAACATCCTTGTAATGGGGTG
>LD343625.1:29302-42091 GCA_001465055.1 Ptychodera flava | reverse complement strand
ATATATTGTCCTCAAAATTACTCTATCACGGCCCAAGTACTCATTGCCTTCAGCAATACTGCCTTGTTATTATTATTATTATTATTATTATTATTATTATTATATGTAAGTACATGTGAAATACTTCATAGCTAAATATATTGAGTCAGAGTGTACTACGTCTGAGCTATTTGAAAATACTGGACCACATAGGTAATACGACATGGTCATGGCTTACCATGCAGGAGTTTTCAGGTTATATTCATTTTGTGTAAATACAGTGATGTACAAACAGACTAGAACTGCCGTTACACAAGGAGAACAATGAAACATAGGGTCAAAGTCCCTGTAGCTACTTTAGGCATGGACAGTATGGAGGACGTACATAGCATAACACCAAATATATACTGAGTGCAGAGGTCCCTTGGCAATACAATGTATTGTAATGACAGAAGAATGTTTCATTACAGATACATATTTACACAGACGTTCATCAGTAGCAAGCATAGAAAACTATCATTTATACCTACAGTGTCTTTGCCATCCATCTCTGACACTAGGTGGACACTTATACAGGCAGTTTGACAAAAATGCTATCAGATGAGTAACTTTTGGCGAAACAAAGTTTTCAACAAAAAATGGTAAAACTTGTGTCAAAATACAAAATAGAAGATTTCATCACAATATAAATATATCACACTAGGATGACCTATAGGAACCTGTATACCAAATATCAAAGCTATCAGACAAGCAGGTTTTTAGAAACACACTTTTTTACCAAAAATGGCAAATATTGCTCCAAAATTTTAAAATTGTACATTTCATCATATTTTGAATATATTACATGTTGATAACCTCTTTGAACCTGTATACTAAATATCAAAGCTATGACAATTATTTTTTTATGAAAAAGATTTTTGACCAAAAATTACAAAAAATGCCTTAAAAATACAATACAAAATGCTTTTCAGCTAACTATTTCTTCATGTGGGGAAGAGATGAAAGTCTGAGTGTGCTAGGTCAGGAGAGTATGGTGGGCATGTAGAATGAGTTTGAAGCCGCAGTCATGCACTGTTGCCATGTCAATGACTGACTTGTGAGGTGGAGCATTGTCCGGATGGAACAAGACACCTTTCCTCAACTTTCCCTCGTCGTATTTTTGTCAGCCTACCGAAACTCCCTCAACAGGTTAGAATAGTACTCTCCATTGATAGTTTGTCCCTTTTCTAGGTTGTCATCTGACGAGTTGAAATATATTCAAACCAAGCTTCATTGATCTTGCATTGCTCCTTCATAGCTAGGCTCAAAACTTTTCACCCAACCCTCATATATGCAAAATATCTATTACTGTACAAAGCTAATGTCTGCATCTTCAGGCTTATGACTTTACTTCTTAACACAAGACAACTGTTTCTTTGCAAAGTATCTCATCTACATAGTCAACTGCCAATCTGAGAACAAAAAAGAAAAACATAGCAAGACAACTTATTATACCTGTGTAGTGTTTTGCAACAATGAAAATCTGATGTTTTGACGGGGGATGGTAAGAGGTGTTAAAGTGTATGATAAAATGCATTATTACTTTCTTAAATCAATGTCTCTTCAAAATACTCTTACAACACATCAGCTGTACAGGAAATATGTTTGGTGAGTGCATAGTTACATCATCATTATTTCTTATTGCTCACAGAATTTAAAATTGACTGAATGTTAAAATTCCCATTATCTTGATATCTATATGATTGCTGTGAGTATTCTTACAAGAGATTCATGCACTGTTTGTGAAAGTTTTGGTATAAGTGGCAAGGATGATGGTCATTATGAGGTTTTATGTGGTATGAGAGAGATTCCATTCCCACGTGACAGGTGTGTGACTCCGACTGGGCTAAATAGCAATACAGATAAAATTCCAATGTCATTGATCAAGCTGGTTCAGAATAGCTCACCAAGAAATAAAAAGAAGGAGAACATGGATAAGTCACACGATTTACCAGTAGTGGTTAGAGATGTGTTGAGAGTCTCTATTCCCACATGACAGGTGTGTGACTCCGACTTCTCCAAATGTCAATGGATAGGTAAAATTATGATGTCATTATTCAAACTGCTTTTGAATAGCTCATAAAAACATAAAATGAAGGAGAACATGGATAAGTAACAACATTATAGTGTTTGGAGAAGTATTGAGAGTCTCCATTCCCATGTGACAGGTGTGTGACTCTGACAGCTCCAAATGTCAATTGATACAACAAAATTCCCATGTCAATACTCAAACGGTTTCAGAATAGGTCGCTAAGAAAGAAAATGAGAAAAACATGATATGCATAAGTAATGCATAGTGGTTGGAGATATGATGTTAGTCTCTCCATTCCCATGTGACAGGTGTGTGACTCCAAAAGGTCTAAATTTCAATGAATACGACAAAATTCAAATGTAATTATAAAAAGTGGTTCAGAATACATCAGGAAACCTTAAAACAATCGAAGAAGATGTTATAAAACACACAAATATGGTGGTTAGAGCTGTGTTGAGAGACTCTCCATTCCCACACGACAGGTGTGTGACTCCAAATGCTCCAAATGTCAAACAATACAACAAAACTCCCATGTCAATGCTCAAAATGATTCCGACTATATCACCAGGTGAGAAAATGAAGATCAACATTGATAGATAATGCCATACCAGTGCTTGGAGAAGTGTTGCGAGTCTCTTCATTCCCACATGACAGGTGTGTGACTCCCAAAGGTCTAAATTACAAGTTAAACAACAAAATTCACATGCAATAATTAAAAAGGGTTGAGAATAGGTCAGGAAACATAAAAGATATGAGAAGATGTGTCAGACACAAAATATGGGGGTTGGAGCTGTGTTGAGAAACTGTCCGTTCCCACATGACAGGTGTGTGACTCCCAAAGGTCTAAGTTACAAGTTAAACAACAAAATTGAAATGTGATAATGTAAAGGGGTTCAGAATAGGTGGGGAAAACTTAAAAGATAGGAAAGATGTGTCTGCAGACACACAATATTGTGGTTGGAGCGTGTTGAGAAACTCTCCATTCCCACATGACAGGTGTGGAACTCCCAAACGTCTAAATTACAAGTTAAACTACAAAATTGAAATGTGATAATTGAAAGGGGTTCAGAATAGGTGGGGAAAACTTAAAAGATTGGAAAGATGTGTCTGCAGACACACAATATTGTGGTTGGAGCGTGTTGAGAAACTCTTCATTCCCACATGACAGGTGTGTGACTCCCAAAGGTCTAAATTACAAGTGATACAAAAAAATTCCAAAGTACAATGTAATAAATTAAAGGGGTTCAGAATAGGTGGGGAAAACTTAAAAGATAGGAAAGATGTGTCTGCAGACACAAAATATTGTGGTTGGAGCTGTGTTGAGAAACTCTCCATTCCCACGTGACAGGTGTGTGACTCCCAAAGGTCTAAAGGGGTTCAGAATAGGTCAGGAAAACGTAAAAGATGGGAGAAGAATTGTCAGACACACAATATTGTGGTTGGAGCTGTGTTGAGAAACTCTCCATTCCCACGTGACAGGTGTGTGACTCCCAAAGGTCTAAATAACAAGTGATACAACAAAATTCAAGTGCAATAATTAAAGAGGGTTCAGAATAGGTCAGGAAAACTTAAAAGATAGGAAAGATGTGTCAGACACAAGATATTGTGGTTGGAGCTGTGTTGAGAAACTCTCAATTCCCACGTGACAGGTGTGGAACTCCCAAAGGTCTAAATTACAAGTAATACAACAAAATTCAAATGTAATAATTAAAGGGGTTCAGAATAGGTGAGGAAAACTTAAAAGATATGAGAAGATGTGTAAGACATAAAATATTGTGGTCGGAGCTGTGTTGAGAAACTCTTCATTCCCATGTGACCGGTATGTGACTCTGAATGCTCTAAATGGCAATAAATACAACATAATTCCAATATTAATGCTCAAATTGTTTCAGAATAGGTCAACAAGAAAGAAAATTGAGGGAAACATAGATAAGTTACACAAGTATGGTTGTTGAGGATGTGTTGACAGACTCTCAATTCCTACGCGACAGGTGTGTGACTCTGAATGTTCTAAATGCAAATCAATACAACAAGATTCCCATGTCAAAACTCAAAATGATTCAGAATATGTCACCAGGAAAGAAAATGAAGATCAACATTGATAGATAATTCCATGCTAGCGGTTGGAGATGTGTTGAGAGCCTTTTCATTCCCGTGTGACAGGACGTGTGCAACTCCAAATTTTCTAAATGTCAATGGATATCATAAAATGTCAATGTCAATGCTCAAATACAATATGTCACCAAGGAATAACATGAAGGAAAACATTGATAAGCAAAACCATTATTATGAATAGAGATATGTTGCGAGTCTCTTCATTTCCACGTAAAATGATTGAGATATGGATAAGTCATAGTCATAGTGCTGCAACAGTTGTTGCGTCTCATTCCCTTCTGTTACAAGTCTATCACAAATGACAAAAAAATGATACTCACTTTGTGCTCATGCACTTTCTCTATTGACAAATGTGGTGGTTTCAATCGGGTTCGAACTCACAACGTACGGTACCCTGTCACCTAGCGGAGAAGACTGTACAGTTGTATGCAGTATAGATATGTGTACGAACAGCAATAGTTATTTGAGGGAAGCGCTTGCGCAAAAGCCTGGCCTATGACCTTTGATCTCATATTCCGTGACTAAACGTGAGCATTCCTACATGACACATTCCATTTCCCAGGTGACAATCTCCCTGTCGCGCACACTACCCCAATCGTTCTTTCTGCAAGCGTTCTTTCCGGAAGCGGTCTTTTTGTCGTGATATAGCATAGAATTACTTTGAGGTGCGACTTTCAAATTTGGTTTGTCAAAACAGCTCACACCAAGATAGCAAACTTTGTGTAACAGGCCCGTTTTAAGTGTGAAAAATGTGGAATTATTTGCTGTATTTAAGTGAACTAAACTTTATTTAATCCCTATTTAAAAATGTTTCGAATATCAAATTAAACAGGGATCTGTCGCTAGACGGCGCTTCAGTGTAGCATTTTTTGTATTAAAAATGCCAATATCTTAAAAAATTGTGCGGTGACCCCCATTTTTTTCGTTTGATTCGAAATCCATATATTGTTGGGCTTAATTTACGAGAGTTTAAAGAAAACGTAGATTTCAGATCATGACATTTGTAATGAAAATATCAAAATTTGGCCAAACTTTGCTCTTTTTATAAAAGCACTATTCATGGAAACGTTGCTATATTTTCTGATACTTTCAAAAGCAGATCACAAAACTAATACAATACAATACGGGGACATGTGTAGTATAGACACTAGATAATCGACTAATACAACATTTTAACCAATTTCAGCTAAATGGTTTCGCGGGACAACATAGAGGGCGCCATATCTCCAAAATCGGGGACCCCATCTTTTTTTCTAATTTTTTAAACAATTCATCTCCGTCATCCTAGACATCTCCTGAAAGTTTCAGAAAAATCCTGATTAACGTCACTGTTACCCGCATTCTACCTTAAACAAATATACGATTCTAAAACGAACAAGCATTGTAGGATAAAAGTTTCATCACTACCGAAACTAAAGGCAGCCTTGCGAGGTAAAACTAAAATATCAGTAAATCTTGCAAATGTACTCACAATAACACGCAATTCCAACATGGTAACCGTCATTACAATGACAATCATTTCCGTTGGTCCAATCTATGGTACAGTCATCTAACGATTTTGACATGATAGGACATCTGACGTCACAAACAGAAGACTGCAAATTACTTCTACCAAATTCACTCTCAGAATGTTCCCACATCACGGTGACATAACCTGAGAAAATGGGAACAGAAATTGTCAATGTAATGCAGTTAAGGTTATTTTAAGTAACAAAGTACAGTGATAATGAGAAAGAATTCTAATGGGAAACGTATGTGCCTTTCGAAGTTTCCCTTGAATATTTATCTTTCATCTTATTGACTTGATCAATTGCTTGTGATGTTATTTATCTTTACACACGTAAGCCCTTTTCAGCGGTATCGTTTTGCATTTTGTTTGATAAGATTAAATCGAATGCAATGAAGGTAAAAATGCTTACCATAGATTCTTTTTCGAAAAACTGTCGACGAATGCTCAACTTAGATTTTAACAACTTAATAATTTTAGTTGCAGCTCAAAGTCAAATACTGTTACCCAAATATAGGCCTACCTCTTAATGCCATAATTAATCGACCTTATCCATCACCAAGGATTGAAATAGTGACCTTTTTCAAGTATGGCCTAATAACGGCAATTCAAAACAATTCGCTACATTGTAAGATCGGATGGTGACTTTTTGGATGGTAAAATTCAAAAACTACAGCTAATGGAGGTCAAATAGACAAGAGCCTAGAGATGAATGGACAGTTCCTTCGAGATGTTAAAATCTTAAAGCCAAAGTACGTACAAACGTTTAATGATTAGTAGTTATGACAATAGTTGACAAAATTTAATTTTAGTATAGTTGTTGAGAAAAGACGTCCTCGGACATTAAACGACACTTTAAATTTCAGGTAATATGCAACATATTAACAATATACACTTCTGCCGACATATCTTAGAAAAACTAAAACTGTGAAGACCAAAAGGTTGACTTTTAAGGAGTAGTTATTCGTTGGAAAGAGGGAAGGGCAGGATCTAGAAGCAAGATAATGTTTTCATATTGTAATGCTGTAGCAATAACTGACAAAAGACACATATGAAGGAAGGATGTGCTGTTATAGCACGGTCCCTCCACAAACCGTGGTTATAGCTAATGAATGAACAATTAACATATTTACTTTTACATTGATATATCCATTCATTCATTCAATTGGTTTTTTTTACTCTTTAATTATCAGAATGTAGAATATAATTTACCTAGTTGTTTACATACAGCCCTTGCTACTGTTAGATTCCATCCTGCACTAGTTCCGCACATATATCTCCATGTCGAGTTCTCTCCATCTTCTCTGACTTCAACTATTCCTTCAAATGGCGTCCGACCACCAGTTAATCTGACTTCAACTGATTAGAAAGTAAAAGTTTTATATAGTTTTATCATAGAAAAGTACGTCTGATGTTATATCTACGACGTAAAGAGTTGATTCTTAATGAAATAGTTGAACTAACAGATGACTATAGCAAAGCAAACGGAACGTTTAACGGTCTATGAGCAGTCATTGTATTTATAGTGTTCATATGTGTTTCATTAATTTAAGTTTGTTGTTTCTAATGCCGCAACATTTACAGTGACGTTGCCACAAGAAACAGGCTTTAAACATACAGAAGCACAATTGAAACTGGGCAGTTCGCCACACGGGCAAACAGCGACAATAAGGAGTTGCCTACATTGCAGCTTAATGGTTTAAACCACCTTCACAATGTTTTATGTTAAACGAATGTTGTTTGATTATAAATATTGTAAACAGTTTTCAGTTCTCTGCCAGTTTCAATCACAAATATGAATGTTTTTGGTCGGGTTTATTTCCATTTTCACCTCTTAGTTTGTCTCATTAAACTCAGAGCAATATCAACTTAAGATGAACAATGACAATACTATTTTCATATGTAACGTCTCTTCGTATCTTATATTTACATTTTGCTGTGCACTGTCAAATGTCTGACAAATCCGGATGTCGATTTTCACGGATGGGCTTCTTCCTATTTTCTTAGTTTCATGTTCATCATTAAATCTCAATTCATGACACGAATACCAATTATAGCAATGGGAACAGCAAACCTCTAAAGCTCATAATTATGCACCCCGCCTACCAGTTATGCATGCGTGAAATCGGGTCCAAAACTGAATAGTATTATGGTACTCATGTTTGCGATAAACCATAGTGTGCTCAAAATATATTATTGCCATAATTTTCCAGATTGCACATCGGAGCCTGTGCCATATATGTTAAAGATCTAAACAAATATGCACACGTCCCACGTCCTATTCTACGGTTTGCTGTAAGCAGGCTTTCGTAACAACGCTTACAATTCATGCGGTTTCTGATCATTTTTGAAGGTCCTGAATATCTATACACGACCCATACTTGTAATATTGATAATCTCTAACGGATTTTATCCTTTCAACATTTATATGTTTTCGATAATTTTAGTTACCTAGACGCTAGACATATATTGCGTCTCTTAACATCACTGTGTATTTCGTGTAAAATAAAATCTTATCTGCCTAGTTTCGAAACCGATGACTTGGCGTTATTATTATCGTTTTCGTCCAACGGAATACAACAAAACTGCATAGGCGATTAAAAAATGTCGGATAATGAAGTTGCAAAAAATAAACCTATTGTAACTTAATGATGTTCAACGTGTTCTTTTCCTTGCTTACTTTACTGGAACTTAGTAACCATGGAATAAATTTGTGCTTATTACGTCGATCTTGCAACTGCTTGACATTATGTCAAACAGTAATATTGATAACCTTTCTTTACCATACATTTTAATGACTCAATAAAATTTAAGGAAACCAATTAGTTAAACGTTGCCACAGACAAACCAGTAATTTTTACTCTCAGCACAGCTTAAATCTGCCGCATTAGCTATAACTCTAGATGCATTTTCCATTTTCCATTTGTTTGTACAATACAATTTCTCTTTCTTCTTCTAAAGCCATTCCAAAGTGCTTGGAGTTCAACTTGTCAACTCAGCACATGTATGTAGATAATGTCTACCCTTATTGTTGACAACTGCATTTTAGTCAGTACTAGATTTTATTTTTCAACACTAGGAAAGTAGATTATTGGGCTACGTTCGTACATTTCATGTGCTGTAAATTGACCATATATATATATATATATATATATATATATATATATATATATATATATATATGCACATGTATATCATTATGAAATCACACTATGGTAATACAGTTTACAGAATTTCAGTATTCCCCTACTTCTGACGTCAGAAGTAGGGTATACCGTCGGAACTACTTTAATTTAACCCGTCAACGAAAACCTGTTTTATCAGAAAAATTATCACAGGAAAATGAAGCGGGTTGTAGAGCATTTGGAAACGCAATAGTCAGAAGCACCAAGAAGGAAATAAAATGAGCAAATATTGGCACCGATTTTTGTTCGAATCATTCATATTTCAATCGCGCGAAAATGAGGACACGATCGTCTACCCCAAAAAAATTGGGCAAAGAGAGTGATATCGATGTCGTCAACCGAGCGTTACGTTGCCGTGTCCGATGCATTTATAACCAACCATCGCAAAAGGAACACCATCAAAACAACAAATAATGCATTTAGGTAGCTGATGAAGTTTCTAGCAGCAATAGAGGATGATTTGATGCCGAAATTTTCAATTTTTCACCTGAAACGTCGGATTTGTACCTGTCGAAATTCTTCATTGGAGAGAGACAAAGCGATGGGACAGAATATGAACCGGACACTTTGACAACTTATCAACGGGGCATCGATAGATATTTTTCGGAGAACGGGTACAAATTTTCCTTATGCCGGGATGCAGTATTTGCGAAATCTCAGGAGACGATTCGAGCCAAACGATCTGATCTGAAAGCAAAAGGTAAAGGAAACAAATCCCGTGCCAGCGAACCAATGACGACCGATGAAATCCTGATGATGCGCGAAAAAGGGGTGCTCGGAAACCATTCACCAGAATCGCTAATGTTTAGTGAGATGGAATAATACCAAACTATTGGGTTTTCGAGCATCAGATGAAAACAAGAAATTGCTGTGGGGAGATATCAAATGAAAACAGTTACGGCTTCGGGCAGAGAGTATATTGAATTTAATGAACACGACAACAAAACCCGCTCCGGACAATATGCCATCAATTTTCCGTATTCGCCCAAGATGTTCGCCGTTGACGACAAAGCCAAATGTCCCATCGAAACCTACAACTGTATCGTGACCATCGACCTGTTGAAATGTGTTCGGAAGACTCACGTAAAAATTATCTCGCCATCAATTACTTGCCAATTGGCAATATTTGGTGTACGCGACAGAGAGTAGGTATACCGGGACGTAAAACCAACCACAGCGCAAGGAAAACAGCTATCCAGAAACTCCTCGAAAGTGGCATCCCACCAACCCAAATCATACAGCTTCCTGGTCATCGAAATGTTCAATCAATCAATTCCTATGCCGTCAACTCCCTTTTCCTCGGCAAGAGCTCATGTCCGACATTTTGGTGGGCTTCGACCGGCAGCTGGCGATACTAACCGCACAGTCGAACTCATCGTCGACCCCTCGTAACGCTCTGCCCCATGGTCCTGTGCCAGAAAATACGTCAACGCTCCCGACAAGTCACGTCTACCCAGCTCAGTCCGGTTCGAATTCAAGTTCTGGGCAATGTGCTCTGGCAGCTGCAGCAGCGGCAATGTTTACAGGTGCTACGATGACGGGCTGTACCGTGAACGTTACAATAAATGTCGCTGGGTCGTCAGGGTTTGTGCCGCAGCCACGAGGAAGACGAAGGGCGGTCATATATGACACTAGCGATAGCTCTCAGGAATGGACGTTGAATGACCAAGTTTAAACATTTCACAATCCACCTTATTTAAAGACGTGTTTTTTAATTCATGATTGCAAAGCAGATTCATGCTTCTCTGTTTAGATAACCTTGAATTGTCGCATTGTTCGTGTAATTTCAAGTTTGACAGCGTAGTTGTATAATAATCGACAAGAATTCCGAAATGACTTTATTGTTATTTCGATACCGAAGTAAAGGTTTCACATTCTTCTGTAATTTTGAATGAGTAAGGAAAGCGGCAGTTTCTGAGTTCGATCAATTTACAATAACACAGCAGCCGCCATTCATCCAATGCATGATTTTGGACCGCGGAGTCACAGGCGTTATGTGGACCGCGTAGTTTGTAAAAATGTAGTGAGTTTATGCTAGTTCCGACGTTCTGTTCTGTAACCTTATAACACAACGTCGGAAAGTAGCATAAACTCAAAGCATAAACTATATTTTTACAAACTACCCGGTGCACAAAACGCCTGTGCTTGGGGTCATTTCAATATTGACAATATGAAATACTATTTTTGACGTTCGCACTTTACCTTGAAATAACCAGATATGAACTGAATATGCTCACGTGTTTTACAACAGGTTCATTAAAGGTATACTGTCACCTGTTCCAATTTTGCCATAGTTACCATGTAAAGAGCAAATCTGACCAATCACAGATTTTAAGCGGGTGGCCACTTTTTAAAAACAGCGCCCTCACATGGGCATTTTGAATACCAAGGATTGCCCCTTTGACCATAGATGGGCATATTCAGATTGCAGGTGACTGTATACCTTTAATAGTAGTGCTCTTCACAGAACAATGAGATATATGTTATCACTATATGTAGCAGGTTTTTTTAACTTCGCACAGTACTCTCAGAGTTTAATCACTAATTACAAGACTTTATTTAATATGCAAATGAGCTGTTCATTAACTTGACACTGCTCAATGCTTTATGGGACAGTTAGATATCCATCAGATCAACATTTGTAGCACGTTTTATTTAATTCAATGCTATAATTTTAGAGTAATGTCACTAATTACAAAGTTCATTAAATATGCAAATAAACCCTAAATTGACTTGACACTGTTCAATGATTCATAGCACAATTAAATATTTATCAAATCAATATCTGTAGCATGTTTCACAAAATTTTGGTGCCTAAATTTAAGAGGTATGTACCTAATTACAAAGTTTATTAAATATGCAAATGAACCCTTAATTAACTTTACACTCCTAAATGCTTTACAATACAGATAGATATCTGTCGTATCAGTATGTGCAGCAGTTTTCATCACATTTGATGCAGTTATTTCGGAGTTATACGACTAATTATAAGACTTCATGAAATACGCAAATGAGCTAATTATTAACTTGACACTGGTCAATGCTTCTCAGTACAATTGGATATTTATCAGATCAACATCTGTAGCAAGTTTCATAAAATTTAACGCTGTAATTTTTGAGTAATATCACTAATTCCAAAGTTCATTAAATATGCAAATGAACCCTTAATTAACTTAACATAACTAAATACTCTACACCACAATTAGATATCTGTCGGATCAGTATCTGCAGCAGATTTCATCAGATTTTGTGAAGTTATTTTGGAGTTATATCACTAATTAAAAAACTTCATAAAATATGCAAATGACCTATTTGTAAACTTGACACTGCCAAATGCTTCTCAGTACAATTATATATTTATCAAAACAATATCTGTACCCAATTTCATTGACTTGGATGCCGTAATTTCAGAGTTATATACCTAATTACAAAGTTCATTAAATATGCAAATGAACCCTTAATTAATTTCACACTACTAAATGCTTTACACTACAGTTAGATATCAGTCGGATCAGTATCTGCAGCAGATTTCATCACATTTGGTGAAGTTATATCGGAGTTATATGATTTATTAAAAACCTTCATAAAATATGCAAATGAGCTATTTATTAACTTGACACTGCCTAATGCTTCTAAGTATAATTAGATATATATCAGATCAATATTTGTTGCAAGTATCATCAAGTTTGGTGCAGGAATTTCAGAGTTATCTCACTAATAACAAAAGTTCTTTAAATATGCAAATGAGAAGATAATTGACATGACACTCACAGTATCATCATAATGTTCTTAGATTGTCATCTGTGAAAAGTTTCACGAAAGTTTGTGCAGTATTTCTTGATATATGTCTACACTGTCATTACCGTCTCCATAGGGAAACCATTGTACGGAAAAAACAATATTGCATAACTTCATTAATATGCAAGCCACAC
>LD343625.1:5028-23741 GCA_001465055.1 Ptychodera flava | reverse complement strand
GACGCACTATACATGCCAATACACGCTACAGAAAAGACAGCTACACAAGTGTTGTGCTCTTCAGCTTTATTTGTAACATTGAAAAAGAAAGAAAAACGCTGTAATATAGCGAGGGCAGGGCATGAAGTAGGCATGGCATGGCTAGAGCCGGGCCTAGAGGTCACGGAACTAAAGGTCACATTTACGAGGACGCACTATACATGCCAATACACGCTACAGAAAAGACAGCTACACAAGTGTTGTGCTCTTCAGCTTTATTTATAACATTGAAAAAGAAAGAAAAACGCTGTAATATTGACTTAAATAGGCACTTATGAGGCCCTGTGGTCCCAGCGAAGAGGAAACTATAGGTATTTTACATTATTATAGTTATTATGTTTCGTATGAAAAGGATGGCAAAATTATCGAACTTTCATGTGCCGACTGGCCAAAAGTGAACAAGTTATGTTATTTTTATGCGCCGACTGACCTGTAGCTTGGTTTTCGTCAAAGGTAGCCATCAAGCTCAGTGTCATTCTGTGACAAAACTGTCTTACCGACGACAGAAAAATGTTTAAACCGGTTGAAAATAATGTTTCCAATCCACAGTAACGGTTAAGGTAATATATTGACGTGTCAGTGAATATTTACATTTCAATGAGCAGAATAAAAGATGCATCACAACAAACAAAAAGTGAACACAATATTCAAGAAAATATGGAAACTTGTCCTCCTCGGTTCGTTTTTCCCCAGCTTGCACTCTCTTTGATGTGATGCATCCCTGAATTATAAGACAATGATAAAGCAAAAATCTGTTGTAAATTTCTGCTGAGTACAGTTCACCTACATACATTCGAAGACAGAGAGGCCATGACCCCTAAACTTTGACATTGCGATGTCACCATGATGTATCATTTTTATTCCTGATGTTAGAAGGATTTTTGCTCTTGCCTAGAGCTCGAGCCTGTGCCAGCCTTGCTATATCGAGAATATACCACAGTCTTTCCAAGTCTTAACCAATCAGATCGCAGTATTTGCGCAATAAATATACAGGTATGATATAATAATTGGTATCGCGAGTAATACTGTCTGGAAGTATTACTTCTTGTAATTTTTCTTTGATTTGTCCACCGTTGCGTACAAGTCACCAATGTCCTCATTGACGTTTTCCGTTTTTGTCGTTGCGTTTTCCGATTCGGTACTTTCATTGACGTCATCACTCGCTACAGATAATGATCGCCCGGCTGCTTTCTTGGACTTATCAACTGTTGTATATAAATCATCAATATTTTCAGTATTTGCCACTTTAGAATCGTCCGCCGATGCAATACTGGTGTTAATAGTGCTTTCTTTGCGCATGTCAACTGTTTCATACAGATCGTACTGGTCCCCAGATCTACCGAAATGTTGATCATTGTTGATGGTCGCGTCAGTCGGAGCAGACTGCTGTCCCTTGTCCGTGTTAGGTGGCCCAAGCATATCGTACGCTGATGAAAAATAATCCTGCGTGGATGTTCCATCTTGCACAGAGTCGACTCGCCAGTCTTCGCCACCGGAAAGATCAGCTGAAACATTCTGTACATCTTCAGATGTAAAAGTTTCAAGTTCGTGATCAGTGTTAGTGTTTGGATCCCCCGGATCTTCTTCAGTGGCGAAGTCTGGAATATCAAAAGTTCTCTGTTCTGTCCACACGTAAGCATTGCTAGAGATTGGAGAACCTTGAACATGAAGTGCTGCAAGATTGCTTGGGTTCACAGTTCGCTCATTTTCCCTGCGTAGCAAAACGTAAGGAAGAATACAAAAGCATTTCATCACTAGAAGAGTACCAGCTTAAGTTTCGATCTTTCATACATGCGCGTGTCGGGGTCATTATCCTCTAGGGTTTTCCAGCATACAGTCTGACTATTTCGAAATGGGAAGTCAGTTAGATCAATGATGCAATACACAAGATAGCTAATAAAATGTTAAAGAACAAAATTTAGCTGAACAACGGTGCCGGACCATGGCTAAAGCATACGGTTAAATATAATACGACTACTCTATTATTATCTCATTCAGATTATTTCAAACTGGATATAACCTTGACCATTTAACCTCTATACGGCCCCAGCGTACACACAAGGTAAATACGTCAAATGTAAGTAACATGTAGTCTGGGAATGTGGAAGGCCGGCCGAAATCTTTTCGATAGATTACCCTCTATGGCCCTAGGAAAACAAAATGTACGACCAACATGTTCAAGGTGGGCGGCGTGTTTACAATAGGATCGAGGGAGGTTAAAGGAGACGTGTTGTTTTATTTGTTCAATTTAGCCGTATGAAACTCAAATTTGATATTAAAACAGTCACCACTCACCTGTTGGGCGATTTTCTTTGGCGAGTACCCAGAATGAGTACCAAAAATGAGAAGATAGTAAGGACAGCAATGCCAACACCCATCCCTATGTATAGGTACATGTCTGGAAATAGAGAACGCAATTGTATGTGATATCATCGATACGGATATTAAGATTAATTATGTGAAGTAAAAGTCTGCAATTGGCATTAGGAATTAGTCAAGTCTAGCTCCAGGTACGCCTTCCTTAAGCTAGAAATTCGTCCAGTTACGTTGCTCGTGACTTCTAACATAATACTGAAACATTCTGTACATCTATCTCTATATCTAATATAATACAGCGAAACGCCATGCCAGGGAGTATGTGACCTTTGATTTAAAAAAGGAATATACATTGTACGGATGGTTGAGCTGTCTGTATTTGAATGAGAGAGAGAGAAAGAGAGAGATATGATAAAAGGAAAGGAAAACTTGCGCTCAGCTATTAAAACCTAGTCTTACCTGGTCCCTTTTTTAAGGAAGTTCCTTTTGACTCTGAAAGATAAACATTTGACACAGGTTCTGTAATTTGGGTCAATTGACAAAATGACCAATGTACGGTACTTAATGTGAATTTTTTAATGCTGATGTTTTACGATATGGGCTTCCTGCTAAAATTCAATTTCAAGACATTCTTTTGAAACCAACTAAACAACAAACAAACGAAGAAATAAATAAATAAACAAAATAAATAAATAAATAAATAAATAAATTAATTAATTAATGCATAGTTTTCCCATGTAAAACGTTTCATTACCATTTAACTCACTGATACAAGTTACTCCCATGGGACGTCCCCGTTCACATTTGCAGTCTGTTCCGTTTTCTTTCCAAGATATGTTACAGTGTTGCATCAACTCAGCATCAGCGTTACATTGTATATCACAAACAGCCAGGGAAGACTGCAACTCACTGCTAACGTTACCTGTCACTGTCCATGGGTAATTTTTGTCCACTGTCACATAGCCTACAAGGTTAACAAATCAAATCATTTGGCTTTAACCACAGAGGTTCGGGTATACATTTAGCGATATTTTTCCGACGTAGAAACTAGAGACAAATCGAAGGTATCTTGTAGAGTGCTGTAAGATATAAGAGTATGACATGCAGTGGTGTCTTACGGAAGTAGTGATGTAATCTATATTATTGAGCTCTACTATACATTGTACACGTCTCTAGAAAATTGAAAGTTGCTAATCTATATCTGAAAGTACAGTAAAAGTGCACACATTAAGTTATGGTGTATCTCAATCCCATGAAATAATATTGTGCCAACCACATAGATTTCAATGAATTTACATAGATCCGTACATAGTATATACATACACACATACATAAGTACATAAGTACCCACGTACGTACATACGTACGTACGTACATACATACATACATACATACATACATACATACATACATACATACATACATACATACATACATACATACGGTGTCATTGAACTTACCTTGGTGTTTACAGATAGCTATCTTGACATTCCATCCTTCGATATTGCCACACACAAGTCTCCAATTAGTCTCTTCAAATGATCTGATTTGCACAATTCCTTCAGATGAATTTCTGCCACCAGAAAGTCTTACTTCAACTGTCAATGAACCATTTTGTAAATGAATTTGTTGTTTACGAGCAATCAGACATGTAACCCCAGCACATAATGTAATTGGTTACCTCGTTTGTTAGTTTGCGGTTTGGTAGAAGTATTTGAACATAATTGAGAGCGGGGACCGGAATGAAAATTATGAACTTGATTTAACATACAAAAATAATGAAAATATCGGCAAAATTAATTAATTTCAACACCCAGCACGCTAGAGTCATTAAAAAGTGCCATTTAAAGTTGGATTCAGAGAAGCATTAAAGTGTCATGTATAAAATGTAATCTAAAGTTGCACTCCGGTATTTTGACATCATTCACCATAAATTGATACTGTAGAAATATTTCAGGTGGGTTTAGCGAATTCGGGGGTAGAGGAAATTTGAAGCAGCTGCTTCAAGTAACAAGCCTTGAAGTTTGTGTGGCCTAATTACAAATCGTTAAGTTTCTGAGATCTCAGGCAACAGCATTGGTAGAAATAAAATAAGAAATAAAGATCATTTCACCCAGAAAAGATCAGTTACCCGTGCGGGTTCCGGAGCCTCCAGGTCTCCTTTTGCATGGTGTCATGAAAATAGTAGCAACCCGGAAGTCACACTACTAAATCACTTACTTGCAAAACAAAGTCGAATTCATTTCATTTACTTTCCTGTTTAAATAGACAGCACTGCTAACCATTCAGTTAGGTCTACACACTTACAGGCTACATTTCGGGTAAATCTCTAAAATGACTTTCCTACTCGATTTTGGTAGTTGCAATAGTCAGCAATGGAGGATTCAAAGCCGTGCGGTGAAAGTTTTTATTTCCGGGTAATGTCAGTCTTTCGCAATAACAGTTTACCTACACAAATAGACATGGAACTCACCAGCCTGCACTCCAAAGATTGACGTGTAAAAACCGAGAAGTATAATTAGTGCTGAACTCTGCGACCATCTCAACATATTTCCCGTCTTTTGTGTCCCATACATATTCTGTAATATAAAGCTATTTTGTACTCTCGGATCCTTTCCCTTCGGCTGTTAGCTACTAGATCCCTCGACTTCTGTGGTACCCCGGTCAGAGCCCCTTGCACAAACGACTAATGCCAGTCTACAACATGATTTGCATGACAATGGGATATCGTATGCCAAGTACCTGTGCCGTAAACATACGTAGTTAGTATACAAGGGCAAACTCAGACATGTGATGCGATGAGTTGATGCATCTCAGCAAAGTCGCTTATCGGTATACTGAGATCAAGGAGAACAGAAAGGTTTTGAAAAACTCCTTCGAGCAACTCAGTGGTGTACAGTTTTTGCTTATTGTTGCCTGGAGGGCGGGATAAAATAATTTACTCGATGCTGTAGACAGTTGAAAGACAAATACGTCAATACAAATTTTCAAGACAACATGTACCTTGGGTATTATATCACCTCTTCCTCGATAGACAGTACACAGATTACCACTGAAATTCAAGACAGTACACAGATTACCACTGAAATTCAACACTTTTTTCTTCAATGGGCTACCTAAGCATCATGATTTGGCCACTCAAGAGGAAATTAAGCATTTATAATTATACATAGTGTATCAACATGAATAAAATTGCTCATGAAAGAGGATGTTACTCCCTTTTCACCACACCAAGTGGGACAGAGTGCATCCAAACGATCCAGAATGACTCAGATTTATATTTGTCAAAACAAGAATAAAGAGCGTAAGCTGTCGACGTTTCGTCAGAGTTTGAGGTCATGACCCCAAGAATGAACAATACATGTTGCATATAGTCCAGCTCGGTGTTTTGTCAAGCAGCAATTCACTTTCAATCTGGACAGGGACTTACTTGGATTCTAGTCACGCGCAAAGTTTACCGCATGAGGAAATAAAACTGGATTTGGCCTCGGGTAGATTTTTGAAAATCATTATTCTCGTTCATAACAAAATCAGAAAGTTTTGCGGAGATTATTTACCGACATGTTGGGATTTGTACGTAGATTTGTACTAGTCAGTAAACACCTTTTACGTATACATAGGCTCGTAATTTGACAGCCGCCCTCCCCCGGGCACAATTGCAAGTCAGACGCAATTTGCCCTGTCTTGCTGACCAAGCAGTGATTAATCACTTGCTGCATGTCACGGTGTAATTACCGCGCCTTGCTCTGTGCAGCTTGAATAGCTTCAGACATTTATGGGACACAACACATAAAATTGAAATGATCTTTGTTTCCATTCCAAATTGTGGACGGACTATAGATAACACAATCATCAATTAAGGGGAAGAGATCTACCAGGAATATGGCGTTTTCATTTGCAAGAGGAGTTTCTACAGGGCAGTGGTCTCATGTTTACGTCACGAAATCGGGGGGGGGGGGCACACACACATTTCGTGACGTAAACATGAGACCATTACCTTCAAGGGTTTGAAGCTCCTTCCAAGGGAAAATCTAATTTCTAACTTTGATTGACTTGATATCGGCACGATTTTGCTGTGAACTAAATTGTGTTTTGTGTTGAAATTGATATGCATGATGGCACTATGGTAACAAATGTCAGACTCGTAATGACCCTAGCAACTTAAAACGCTTTTAATGTGCAGCTGCGCAAACAACAACACAAAGGATATTTAACCATAACTTCTTCATTAGTGTTGGAACACACTGTGTACGTGACAGTGGTTTGACTACACTGAGCGGTAAGTTATCATAGTCGCGGTCATTTCACGGAGAGAGGAGATTTGTATATACCTACTACAGCACGGCTAATGAAAAGATTTGGCTGAAAGAATGATTTTTATTCAATTCCGCTATTCACATATTCTATTTAGGCGCACTTCAACAGCCTTTTCCTCAAAATAACAATCATCAGATATACTAGACTAGGAAAAATATTAGCAATCTTCACGTTTTTTAAAGTCTCCATTTTTTACTAAGTAAGCATATTCCTCACGGTGTAATTTGAAATGTTTTTGTTGACTAAATTGCATTTCTGCGCAGCAACGACCTTTAACATTGTTTTATTTGAAAAAAACACTTTGACCCACAAAATTTAGAGTAGAGAGAAAATTGAGGTACGCGTCACTCACTTTCTTGAAATGCTAAGAGAATGAAGAATGAATAACATTATAATTTAATCCAAAGGCTCTGATGTTAATGATAAATTAAATTAAATAATTTTTCAAATAAAAGTATCGCATTTTAAGACTTTTATTTTGAATAAAATCTAAAATATTATCAGTGACATAGAATTTTCATAAGAAAACAGCACCAAAGCTGCGACTTTTTATAATTTTTACAATATTTGTATGCAATGTATGTTTCTTGCGATCACCCTACAGCAAGTTGAAAAACGCAATATTCAAATTGTCATCAAAGCCTGTATATGGTACGTGCTATTGTTGAAGGTTGAACTAGAGTCCAGACTGATATTCATCTATCACCGACACACATAGTCTGTGGTGGCAAGCTGAATACTGAGTAGTTGGTTAAGGTAGTCCGCGCCTCGAAAGTGAAAGACTTAAACTTAATTTGCTCAAATTTTCCTTGAGGAATCTTTCAGCCATTCTCTTTCAAAATCAAGAATAAGAAACAAATAACTCAAGATTTACCGATATTAAAAATTAAAATTGGCCGCCATCCCTGTGTTAACTCTCTGGAGAAAAATAAAATTTTCGAAGTTTGAAAAACTAAGCCGGTGAAAAGTTTTCTTACACCAAGAGCTTTAAAATGAACCCCCACAAGTGGTATATCAGAAAAAAATTGTAAAAGTTTACAGGTCCAAATTTGTGTCCCCGAGGAGCGTTCTACCCTAATCATACTGTAAAAAGCTGAACAAGTATCCGGTTGGTGCTGAACAAAAAATAATGCCAAATGTAGTTAATACAGCTACTGGCCCTTTATATGCCAATGGGATAATAAAGAGTGATAATAACAATAAAAATGACAGAATAATTACTTTAGCATTATCTAAGTATATAAATTCGCGTTCTATCTAGACACAAAGAGAACAGATTTTCCATTCAAACTAATTAAACGGATCTTACAGTCACTGAAACCACCACTACTACTATCAGCAACATCAACAGCGCCACCATTGTTGCTACGGCCATTTTTTAAAGTAGTATCTCGTATCAAACAAAATTCATGAAAAATGGCCGACTTTGTCCCTTTAATATCCCATTTATGTGAATGAAATTATCTCTCATATTGATCCGTCATTCTCATTTCAATAAATGTATGTATGTTCTATCCCCTGGGTGTTGTAGTCATTGACTTCTGCAAAAAATATTAATCAGCCATTGCGAAATATTGCTGACAGAGGTTTTCAGTAGCAGTTGAAGATATTTACTTGCGATTCATTTATCACATTAAGAAGACAAACATTTCTATAATAAAACTTCCTGTTTACTTGCTGTTGAGATCAAAACAGAAATTCACATGGTGCTTAACATTGTAGATATCCCAATGTAATGATGATGATGGGAAGGGCGAGATTGATTTTGCCGACAATTTAGTTGACCAAGTTTTTTAGACAATAATGATGAATTTAATAACAATGGTTGACCTCGTCTTGTCGATGTTATATTAAAACTTTTCATGACTTTGCTCTTGATATTACTCTTGATTTTTTCAAGTGCGAGGACATTCAAGTCATACAAAGTCAACCAATAAAAACCTGATGAAGCCGACAGAGTCACTGTATACAGCTACGTCATCGAGAATGAAAGCAATGGAACGCGCTCAACGACGCGCGCGTCCACTGCATTTATGCTGGCAGTGTTTCGTACCTGAGCTGCTTGTAAAAAACCAACAATAAAAAAAACCAATAGGAAACAAAAAAGAAAAAAATTGTGATAGTAAGGCAAATTGTGCAGTCCCGATGTAATCTCAAAAGGTGAAATTTTAATATTTATGATATTCGACTGAAGAAGGCAAGAAAGGAAACTTGTCTCTCTAAGACTAAAATTATTCGGGTTTGAAACGGATTTGATAAGAGGTGTGCGGCTACGTAGAAAGAATGCTGAAACCATATTTTTATCCGAAATGTAAACACGTTGGACATTTCAAACTCACAGTATGTGAAATTGAAGAAATTTGATGTGTGTCAAGTATGATATATTTGACAAAGTATAAAATGTCAGCGGAAATGATATAAATAGCAATCACTAAAACTTTCATCATGTTATTTCATTGAAGATTTTATTTATAAAACTTTCCTGGACATGCCAAGTAAAGTGCTTACATCACCAGAGAACTGTTTGAAAATAGATACATATGTAAGGTCACATTTAATGGAATGTTTACCATTTGACTTGAACATTGAATGCATTTCAATTACTATCCACAAAAATAATCTGCTGACGTGGAGTTTTGCTTTTATTTCAATCTTCCACAACATTTCACCAAATCTTTAGTCCTGGCACGTGCCTTCACGAGATAACGTGTAATCTCAGATTTTATAAGTGGTTTTGGCTTGTTAGCAAAAGAAGTATTCGACCTTTGAAAAATTTTAACTTAGTACGAATCTTTTGGCGCACGCTATAAAACAACTGACAGCGCTGACGCGATTTCTCGTATTCGGTGTCATTATTATAGCTGTGACTCGGAACCGACTGTTACTGACTTCAGGGCTCGAAATTAACTTTTCCCCTGGTAGTCCGATTGGGCTCCATTTTCTGAAGTTGGTAGCCCAACGACAAGGTCTGGTAGCCCCTGCATGAATGAAGAGGTTTCTTTTTGTAAAGGATATTTTATTTTTATGTAGACAATGAACGATTTATTTTGCATGATTCTATCCAGGAAGTGAATTTTCTAGTCATTTGACATCAATACCTGCAGATCATAGCCTTAGGAGAACGGTATACCATGTGCAGTGGACAACGGTGACGCCTCAAAGTTTCACCAATTATTCACACAAACGCAGAGCTTATATGCAAATTTTGATGTTCGAAATGACAACGACTTTTCTTGAACTTTTAAGTAACTTTAAGTAGAGCAGTCTCTGTATTGTGAAACTTTCTATGTTTAGATTACCATGTTTCCAGTAGCAACTTGGAAGTGAGGAGAGACAGTGTTTGCCATTATTTTATGAAAAATAACAAATCTCATACGATAGCTTTTTAGGCTATTGCTTACTTGAATAACGTAATAAAGGTACTTTTCCAGACTGTAGGGAGCAATTAACGGTTTGTGTACAGAATTAAATTATTCAAGCATTTCTTCAGCAAGGCTGTGGGAAGGGGATCAAGACAGCTTGTTTGACTGTATGATGAGAGATAGTTCTTTTGCTCTGGTCGTATGGAAAGACAAGAAACTGAATTTACCAACGATATGAAAATTTAAGAAATAAGAATCTAGTCTATACAAGGATTTATATTTATCTTTCTTGCACACTACAAAGATGGAGGTACAAGCGAGATTACTGTATTTTCTGGTTGGCAGTTTCACTTTTTGTTGTTGTTTTGCTCATTTTAACACTTCCTTTGTTGTGTTTCGCACCTCCTGCACCCTTTTGTTCTCCTGTGTACATACCTTTTTACAGTGAATAATTATGTGGGTACGTTTGTTTTTGGCCACAGTCCTGTGATTCACTTTTTGCATGGAGCACTGTCACTCTACCGCAACGTGCATGGGGATACAAGCAAGATGGTCTGTACTTCTACTACAGTATCTGATGAAGGAGACTTCTAGTTTTCGAAAGCTGATACTATATACCACTTATTGAATTTAGGAATACAATCTATTGCTGTGTTTACCATTGAAGATGGAAACGGCGGTTACTGTCTTGCAGTACCGACACTGATAGTTGCAAAGGCGCCTGATATATTTATGAAAGCAATAATACATTACATTTTGTGCAACAACTTCTCTAAGGCTCAATATGTTCAAGTTGAATTGTGATAAATCAAAGACTTTTCCATCATCATACCGTATGGTTGGAATAGTGGAATCAAATGCATGCATTAATTTGTAAAAAATGGTTAAATTGTGAATGATCAAGGGTGGAGGTGGGCTGAACCATCGTGGCGCAGTGGTAGAGTCCAAGCCTTTTGAACCATAGTCACTAGAAGTCAGGCCGAATGAATTAGAGTTCAATACCCGCACAGGCCCACCTTGATGCAGAGACACTTGGCGCACCTCTACTTGTACAAGCTACCAAAGACAGAGCAAGGCGAAAACCAGGCCCGAATACGGCCCCGAATCTACAGAGCAGTCTTTAGACATTTATTTTTCTTAAAATGGAGACAGTGGTTTCCATGGTTAGTATAGTGTATTTTTTTTCTTTAAAAATATAACTTTAATAAAAACTTTTGCTTTTATTATTTTGAGGTAGTAAGTTCTAATATATACTTTGTTCTGCTTTCATGACCCATTATCATATACCTACATTCACGTGCCTGTGTAAAGCTATTGGAGAAAGGGCCCTCAGATCCGTGCATTTTTTTACGTATCACGCCCCGGCCCGGTGCCCAAATATGGGCAATCGCGTGCATTTCTGAACTACCTCGATTCTGGTTACTACGCGCGTTGCTATCCGCAAACGTTCCATTCGTACACAAAGCCAGCGCGAGATTAGGAAAACGTCTGCTCGCTCAGATCGTAGTTGCGCGTGGCGACAGTGGAGCCGCGCCGGTGACATCGGCTTTTATTTCTAAATTCTAGTGAAATCTTGTGTATACTAAGTGCGTGCTTGTTTATTATAAATTGCGAGAAACTGACATCACGCTTTTGTCCTTCTTACACCTCGATTTCAACCTGGATCTCTGTTGGTCACGTAATAGTACGGATGTTGCATTGCGCGTTCTAGAATTCTGCAGGTAAACAAATGACGTCATTATGTATGTCAATCCGCGACGGAAAGCGGCCATCGTATATATGAAAATCTGACACAAATGGCGATGAATTTCTGATATCGCACGTATTTTTATCTCCTAAACAATGTTGAATATCATGTTAACTACATATTTATCATTCCATAAGGTATATGATAAAACCTTTACGGCCCTGATACGGCTTTTGCGGCCCTTGGTCGTACGGCGTATCTTGCCAAATTTAATGATTCTCTTCCTAAAGCAATAGGCCTAAACGGATCTTTTTCCATAAAATTTCATAAAGTTTGACTTACCTTGATGACTAACTGACACAAGCACAAGATTAAAAGCAATAACTGACGCAAGTTGAACGATGACCAATGATTCACCCATGGTTAGGACTAAGAAATTACGCAGCGCAGGCTGTGTTGTGTAAAATGGTCTTACATTCAGCGATGTGCAGTTCTTACTTCCTTTTTAGTAGGCTATTTGCATATGAAAACAGATAATTCTGGTTATGCCCAGCCACATGTAGGAACATGGAAGTCGGGGAGTGAGCAATTGACAAACATACAAAGACTGGCAGAAAATTTAACACAAACATAATTTGCTATTATAGGCCAGTATGTTGGCAATGTGTGTTTCCATGACAAACCGATCAATTCAAGCTTTCGATACATCAGCATTTCGTTTTCTATCATCAACTTTCCATTAAATTCTTCTGTTCACTATGTGTTCGTTCACTGTCTTCAGTTTGTAAGGTCTGTAAAGAGGCTTGATAGAACTAAATTGAACTGCTTCATATTTCCACGGTCCCTTTATCACATAGAGGGAACGTGATATTTCTGATGTTATATTGAGACAAGATGCTTTTCGTTCTGTTAAAAGGATATAGCACATTTTGATGTTTAAATTGAACACTTTGATAAGGTAGAAAAACTTCTGTCTCTCAAGTTTCGATTCGTCATAATGTTTTATTTTTATGTTGGGACGGCAGCTCTAGTTTTTTTTCCTTCAATGTAAAAGATAAAGAGATACGGTGTTGTGAGCTGGTTGATAGTTTTCTTTAAGGGGACGCTGCACCCAAGACAGCGTATTTTGATCAAAAATTACTTTTGTGCAAATATTCATTCAATTTTACTTAATTTATCAACCCAAGATTAAAATATTGGTTGGGATCACTTTTTAGTTTGTTATGCAGTCATAAGTTGCGGTGTTAATTTATGCAAAATGTATGCAAATCCCCCGATTTCCTGGCTTCTTTTGCCTCCCAATTTCAAACTTTCCTAAGAATTTAACTCTACTCTGGCTGGGTCAAATTTTCTTAGATTTTCAGATTATGTTTTTTAAATGCTCTATCATAAGTCGACTTTTTTGTTTGGCAATAAAGTTCTTGCATTTTGAATAAGAGGCATTTTAATTTTCTAATCATGATTTTAATCACTTTTTGAGTGTCGGTCTTTCAACCCTTGCTATTTTAGAATGAGGATAGATAATGAAAAATAAAATAATCGTTGTTTTTCTACATAAACTCTTCTTTCAAGTGGAATATTACATTTCAGAAAGTAGTGCAAAGTTTTTTACTCAAATTAATTGCTATCATTATACCAAAATTGAGGTTTTTTACCCCAAATATATACCCACTTCATCCTTCGAGTAAACTACTGCTACCATACTAAATTTGAGAGTCTCTGCTTTTTGCAAATGTATAGTATGAGGGGGTTTCCTTGTCATCTTTGATGGGAAATATTGCTTTGAGAAAAACTGCGTTGGCAACATGCAGCTCCGCTTAAACAACTTTTGATAGCAAATACTATGGTGAGGTGATGCTAACTTATCTGTTCCGATTTACCATAGTCACAGGCCACCCTCATGGCGATTTGTTAGGGCCTAAACGTTAACTTCGAATATCAGTATATAATTTATCTCTCAGCTTCATTAATTTGTCATATTCCCTTATTTTTACGTATATCCTTGCAGCTTATTGCGGTCCAATAAAATAAAATTTGAGCTTTGCTTGGGATGTCTCTTAAATTATATTTCTTCGCTACGCCACGACTCTGATTTACATGCCTGGAAATACAGAGCTGGTCTTCAATCGCTCTTTGTTATTTCATGTCGGTACATTTTACCTTTATAGTTAAGATTTTAATCAGAGTTAGTTTAAAGGTGCATATTATCAGCTTTATCTCGGAACAAATTGACTATCTCAATACAACCTTCGAAGGAGACGAATCGATTAAAAACACATAAACAGTCAATATCATCAAAAAGTAATATGAGAACCAGGGATCGGACACCACCGCTTTAATTTGATTGCTTTGGCTTTGAGTATGTGGACTTAATGTTTCGGGGTCGATTAGCATGTTAAGCTTGCATCATTTTTCGTATCTTTTTTGCTAAGGAATGACTGACATTTGTTGTGTTTACTTATTTAGCAAAAATGGGTCATATTTCCTGTTCTTTGTGATCGCATTCTGTGAAAGAACTTTGCAAATATTGTTTTCAATCAACGACACTCAAGCATTAAACAGTGTTCTATTGAATCCCTGGCTCTCGTATTACTGTAGTGGATTTGAATAGTTCTCGTATATCTCATACACACACACACACACACACACACACACACACACACACACACACACACACACACAAAAAAAACAGAAAGAAAAACAGTTCCCACTTTACGAAAAGTTGAGGTGAAATGAGTATTTTTCTTAAAAATCATGGAATCAATTTTTTTCTTTTCAAACTTTCAAAAAAAAGTGCTTGAAAATCCTAACACAAATTAATGTGGTTTCATTTTTCTATTTTTCTATGAAAAAAGAGAGTCCATCTTGATACAAATATGGCCATGTAACATTTTCTGATGAAAAGTGTGACCCGAGAAATTACTGCACATGAAATTCATTTTTTTCTAAGGAAAAGTCCACAAAACACACACGTGATTAGCAGTACTTTCCTTATATTATAAAAAATTTCAATTTCAGAGTAAGGTGATTCAGTTTGTCAACCATTGTCGAAAAATTGCAACATTTATACTCTGTTCAAAATCTCAACTATAGTTGACAACACTTCAAAGTCAACTAATCTGATTAAATACTACTTATATACTCAGTTCCAAATCTGAACAATTGTTGACGATACTTCACATGGTGAACTCGTCTGTTCTAATGCTATTGGCCATACTCAGTTATGACTGTTTAGACATTTCCTTAATTGAATCACCATCACTAGAGGACAATATGTGTAAATATAGAATGTGTGCACAGATAAAGGTGATAGTGAAATTCTTTGTGGAAAAAATGAAAGTGACAGGCATAAATTACATTCAATTACAATTCATAACCATTTATTGACATATATATAAGGAATTTAACATTTCAATGAGTACATGTAGTAGTAATATACATTACAAAATATATTCACAAATACATTGTACATTATGTTAAGAGAGCATCTAATTTGAAAGAAAAGTCAATGTTTGTGTTACATCAGGTACAAATATATTCAAACAAAATATATCTCAAAATTACAGTTATAATTTGCCATACTTAGATTGAATGCTTTTCTTCACTGAACCATTAGGCTGCATTAACAAACAGCTCTGGAGGGGGGGATTCCCAAATAAGTTCTCAGATTTTTTCAAATACCCCCTAACAAATTTTAAATTAAGAAATGTTGATCCCTATACATTGGAGTCTATGGCAAAACTGTGAATAATTTTTTCCTAATTTAAAACTGCAATATTGGTACATTTATGGACCTGAATAATTGACATAATTATTAGAGGATGGTAGTTACAATGTATATGTGCTTATGAGTACATGAAATTTCATGTACTCATAAGCACATATAACTATGTCACGCCGCAAATGGAAATGGCTGGAAATGAAAGTGCCAGAAGGTATTTTGAAAGGAATTTGATATTCAATAAATTTTCAAGTCTCCCATCCTTTGCAATGTCAATTTTTTATGATGTCCGGGGCATGTTTTAAATCTCCTGAAATCTCCTGCCCTTCCCCTCCAGAGGTGTTTGTGAATGCAGCCTTAAGTTTAAATTTCAACCCTTCCACCTTACAATTAACAAATCATTATTTTGCAACATTACAACAATTTAGCAATATCTTGTAGTAATGCTTTCAACAAATTCTCAACAGATTGTATATACATGCTACTGCAATGTAATTGACTGGTACAAAGCAATTGATATACCATATACATAGTTCTTAGCAAATGAATGCAAATTTTTAGTGTCTTTGAATTATCATTGTAAGTTGATGGTCCTGATACATGATGATGAACCATACACTGGGTGGCCACAAAGTTAAGTGTAGCACTGGAGACCTACTATACTATTTTCAAATTGAAAGACAGAGTTTTACATCATACTACAAGTGACCTTGCAGCCAGCCTATATAGCCCTACACAGAAGTGTCAGAGAAAAATGAAAACCTAATTATGTAAGAACACATCTGATACAGAATAAAATGTAATCATGTTGATTGATATGAAGGGGCTTAATCATTACATACAGATACATGTATATGTAGCATCACACTTAAATAAAAAATACTACGGTAACTTATGAATGTGGATTGTAAAAAGTTATAATAATTTTGGAAGGAAATTTGATGAACAAGTCTTTGAACACATACCCCTCTTGTTAAACTGGTATACACTTCAAAGGGTTTTAGAAGATGAGGAAAATGAACAGTTGTGAATGACAACAAAATGGACCGCAGAGTGCCCTGTGTGGAGTTTCCATAAACAATTAAATTTTCAATTCTGTTTATTAGTCCCTACATGTATGGAAATACATGTTGTGTGCTAAAAAATTTTATGTGACTTTGTAGCTGCCACAGAAACCTATGAAGTCACTGAGGTGAAAAAGAATGTGATTGTTAGAGTTTCATTGTTGTCAAAATTGTTGCTTCGGTACTACTAATGTTGAATTAAGGTCAGCACAGATAGCTATTTTTGACCCCTAACTGTATTGAGAAAGTGTTAGATTAAATTATTCTTCAAGCATTTAATACTTATATTGCTGTCTACAAGAATGAACACATTGTCTACAAGAGAGAACACATTGTCTCCAATCTACTGTCACAATATCCCTGCCATGTTACAACAATTAAAAACATCCAACTACACTTGGCTCCTTCAGTTCTAGCCTGAGAAAAACAATAGCCATCTAACGAAGCAAATACTGCAAATGATCAGTTGAAATATTGTGACTGCTTAAGAATTGATTTAAAAAAGTGTTATGTTAACCCTTTTCCTGCCAGACAGTATCACTTCCCCATCAGCCAAGTCAGTAAAAAGCGGTACTGAGCCAAAACATGACGTATTTTCACCCACTTGGCTTGGTATGTTAATTAAAGCATCTTTGGTAAAAAAAAATCAAGTTTATAGAATTTATGTTTTCAACAGCCTTCAAATGTACAGTATTATGTTACAATACACCATATGGAATATGTTGTGTTTCATTATTTTAACCATCTTGACCTGGTGGTGAAATATTGACTTGGCAGGAAAAGGGTTAATGTAAGTATATGTAATATCAATTTTCAGAATTGAATAATTTCTGCATGCATATGTTTATCATGGCCCATTTGCAAAATGTTGAAGATTCAAAGAAATGGCCTTTTCTATTTAAATTTTTTTTTTTATAAAAGTATATCAATGCTCTCTTTTGACAGTAAGCATACATGTATCAAAGTAAACATGATTTCATCTTTTGTTTTGGTTTACAGAGTTGAAATAAAAAATAATTCAATCATATGTGAGTTGTACATGTACATATACATGTACATGTATGGGTCCTATCTCAGCCACCAGCAATTAAATAGATTGTGAAAAAAAATATTGCACATTAGTACTCTGCCATAGAACAGTGTATAGAATTGAATGAAATTAGTTTCTAAATGTATAACAACAGATCTTGACAAGCTAAAAACCCACAAAAACTAGACTGAATTGAAAAGTCTGAAACTGTACGTAATTAGTATTGCCAAACAAATTCCTGTATAACTGCTACATATAAAAAAGCTACATGTATTTAACTACAAGTATATGTATACAAGTATGAGTTAAAGACACCCCTTAGAGTCCTTGTTTCAATATTCAAAGCAACTGAACTAGTATTTTGTCAGGTGAATTTCTCGTATCTTTGACCATGACTTCAATCTTACTGTACATGTATCCATTCTAAAACCAAATTGGAGGAAGGAAAAGGAAAACTCTGTGACAACGTTCTTAAATCAACGAAGTTGAAAGCTTCAAACATTTTTGAGTATTTGTAGAATCTACCTAAACTATAGTCCCTTGATTTTCTTTGACATATGATGTAGCTTTTCCATCAAGGGTTTGACTACTTACTCCTCAATATGGTCTTGAAGTCTTGGCAAGTATTCTGGGTCCCATCCGTTTTGTTTCCGTCATCAATCTCCTCTATGAACTCTACACACAATGAAGTACTGTTCATGTGCCCATGTAATTCTTCAGCCTCTATTGTGTTGTTGGTGTCCTTCTCATGGCAATGATCTACGATCAAAGATAATAAAACACACATATTAGTTGAGCCATACAAACCAAACAGCATACAAAATATGTATTGACATGTAATTGAAAGAAAAAAGAAAAATATTTAAATTCACTATGTACCATGTGAATAATTACTCTTATTTTCAGTACTGTACACCAGAACATCGTCAGCTCAATTCTGGCTGTCTCCACATTTATGATCATTTCATAGATTTATATCATGACCCCTATGTGACTATGCTTCTATTTTTTGTTTTTGGTGAGGGGTCCAAGGGAAAGTAGATCCAGCAGTTTAGTGAAGGTGTAATAATTAAGTTGTTTGTCTCAAAGCAACTGACACTGGCATTTCAGTACAGTATTATAGCTGGCTGTCACATGTACCTGTACAGTGTAGTTTTCACTTACTCTTTCATTTAAA
>LD343623.1:141551-153919 GCA_001465055.1 Ptychodera flava | reverse complement strand
GTGGTGATTATTGTTCATTATGTTGATCATAATACTTTCAATGAAGTTGCAAACATATGCCAAAGGTTCAAATTTACACATAACTGTATGAAACACGTGAGCATTTTCAGTTCATATCTGGTTCTTAGTGTGGTCAAGACATCGTGTCAACGACGATTTCTCAGCAGTGCGACGTTTCATCACTCTTTGCTTAGGGTTGGTCGGAGCCTGCACACGCCGCTTTACGGGGGTTGACGTCTTTTTCGCCATGTTAGATAAACACATGGGGGCAATTTCATGGAACAAACTTACATAAGACTGTATGTCTAACATTGACTCGTGTCCTCGTATACCAACTTTAAAAGAAAGTGATCGGGGAAACTCTGCGCATAGATTAAAGAGGCACTCCCACTTGGTAACATTTTTAAAACACATTTTTTTAATGCAAACGGTCGATATTTGACGTGGCGACTCCGCGCAGATCGCGAGATATCGATAAAAACATGTCATTTCCCGAGCGTATTTTTCTCATCCCGAAGTTTTCTGGTTATGACCCGAAATCCCTCGAAAGTGTGTTGTTGTGCTGATTTACGATATTCTAAGGAGTCCAAAAACGTTCGAATGACGCAAATAATTTACCTCCTACTGCGAAGACGTTATATACATCATTATCAATGCCTTTACCTCTGGTAATTCTTTTTTAAAACTTCTCCTTAGTTTTTGTCGTTTTCATTATTCTCAGTCAGTTGTAGTAAATTTTTAAACAAACCACAAACCGGAATTCAAACTTTAACTTTATTGAGGACATGTTTTTATCGATATCTCGCGATCCGCGCGCAGTCGCCATGTCAAATATCGACCGTTGGCATTAAGAAAATGTGTTTTAAAAATGTTACCAAGTGGGAGTGCCTCTTTAAGGACGTAACTGACATGACAAAAAGCAAGCCTTTGTCGTGGACTTCGCCCGCAGGTACTAAAAGCTACACAGTCCAGGAATTTGTGGAAGCAGGAATTCTATATTTAGAACAACTGTACAATGAAAATGGTCAAAAGCTGGACTTGGATTCTGTACTTAGTAAAGGTATCCCTCAATCATCCATATATATATTGAAATGGTTTGGACTAAAAAGTGTTATCCCAGCCAACATACAAGTAAATCAGCAAAGTACAGCTGATGATGACGATGAAGTAAACATTGTATTGGAAAATAACAGGTCAATTAGTGTGGAACTGTGTAATACAAAAGTAATCACACATCAAATACATACAACCAAAATCAGAACTGTACTTTGAACATGAATTTAAAATCAATATGGACAACTGGAACCAAATTTATCAACTTCCATTAAAAATAACTATAGACTATAAATTGAGAGAGTTTCAGTTTAAAATATTACACAATATCCTATATACAAATGCTACACTGAGTAAAATGAATCTTCCAACGGTTGATAGTGCTCTATGTTCTTTCTGCAAAAACAACAAGGAAATATTTTACATGACTGTCAACACGTGCAATTATTTTGGGAGTCAATTTTTATAATATGGGGACAAAACTTAAAATTGAGAAAAAGACCAACACTATGGCAGATCATACTAGGTGATCCCAAACTTTCTGTTATTGTAAATTTCCTACTTCTTATTGGTAAAAGGTACATTTATATCTGTCTTAGTAAAAAAAAACTACCAAGCTTTATAGCATACAAAAGATTTGTTAACTCTGTACAAGAAACTGAGTTTCACATTGCCTTTAGAAAAGAGAAAATGTCTGCACATAATAAGAAGTGGGGAATTTACAGTCCTATATCCACCGAGACCCAGGCATGACACATGATAATGATAATGTATTATGAATGTGCAATATTTTATTGGCTTCTGTAATGTAAAACAATTTTTTCTCAGATGTTACAAGGCATGTATTAAAACTATTTTTGATAACTGAAAAAAAAACTTACACAGTCCTACTTCAAAAAATTAAAGAAATGGAAACCTGTTTCCCTTAGAGTTGCAATTTTAATAAACTTGCCTGGGTTAAAGTAGTATGATTATTTGCTTTAGTTGTTAGCAATCTGTATTCCGTGTAATTAAAACCAGCTTTGGGTTGAATTCAAACTTGTACAAAATTACAGATCAAGCTAGTGCAAAGGTGTGCACGATAATTGAGGTAGAGCTCTGCTCCTCCCACGCCATGCGCGTATCCACGCCCCCCTCCGCTGCATCGTGATAGCACTTTCATCTGTGTCATAACCTGGTTACAATACAGTACAACCACAGCAGCATTGGTGAGGATAGTCCGGCGAGTAGACTTTTCTTTCGTTGCCGTATACCCAGAATTTTGTAGACACGTCCTTCCAAGTGTAGTTAGCTTCGTTTACAGGGACAGCTCGTAGACGTTGTCTCTGCAACAGTCAAGGAAAAAGAAAACGACACCATGTTATCAAATATTGATCTACGAGACACTTGGCACAGATATTGTAGAACAACGTAGGAGGGACTTTCAGTAATCATCAAGAGGGCGGAAGAGCCCGGGGTTGTATTTCTTTTAGCTTACTTCCTCCCCTATCCCGTATTTGAGTTCATGGCCCACGATCTAAGAATCGGTGAACTGTAGACCAATGGTGAATCTACTATTTATCAACTTAACTACAGTTATTTGATGTATTACTTGTAAGTTCCCTTCGTACCCCTCAACTCCGAGACCTCGAAGTCAAAGTTAGACGAAATCTGTCAAATTCAAGCTTAGTTCCTGAATAGATCTTTCCGATTACCCACAATGCATCGCCGTGGCTGTATCAAACATTGTGTACACACTCAAAACAACTTATACATACTAATTTTGTGTTGTGCGACGGTTTGTTGTACAAAACTGACACAAATGTGCCATGCCAAAATTGTCTCGTGTATTTTGTATCCATCGGCAACGAACATATTGGTCAGGATGTAACCTGCCATAGATGTTCTATGAGTAACATACCCTGTGTTTACCCTATGGCTAAAAGGGGGACAACGAGTAACGTACGCTTTGTATACCCTAGCGCGCACTGCATCATTGAAACGGTAAAAGTACTATAGGCAACTCCTGCATCTCTACGTCATTGCAGATCCTGTCCGACAATTTAACAATAAGAATGTCGTAAAATGTAATATCTGATGTCCTGAAGCTTCACCATCGTGACAGTTAGCAGGACAGCTTAAATTCAGCCTGAGCTTATTCGTCCGACCCCCTCTCCGTACAAATTAAGGCTCCCTTAATCAAGGCGATCTCGAATACAAGGAGTAAGCAAAACTTGTACAGCTCCATATTTTACCTGTTGTAACTTCCGTCTATCCTGCCAGGAGTTTTGGTGATGGTTGAAGATGCGAAGTGAGTTCTCATTAATCTCAGTCTCAGGGTGACATGAAATAGGCCACACCTTGCAAAACAATAAAGTGACATGATGACTTAATGTCATCTTAATTATAGGGCAATTTTAACCCCCACCCCACCCTACACACACAACGACAACAACGCAATGTATTCTGAGTTTGAAAGACACGTGACTGCAGTCTTGCAAAAGAACAAGTTAACAAGAAAATCATCGATATTTGTCCATCTATTTTTTTACGCTCATAATGCATTACAAAGACCAACATTATGTCAAACTTGTTACCATACTCGTAGTTATGAGATTTAAAAAAAAAATAATAATTGGCGTTCCGACTTTCATTTGATACTAATGACATGTCAGAATTCAGGTTCCCTTGCTTCATTTCTGTTACAAAGACGAAATAGTGCCGATAGTTTAGTCGTTTTACTTCGTGCGTCTTTGTCCATGCATGATCTTTTGGTCTCAGTCTACACACAAGTTGGACCTACGCCGGTTTACAATTTTATACCGCACCTTGATAAGAAATGCCAAACTTCATTTGTTTAAAGACTGTGGTGCAGAGTCGCATACTCACAAAGGGCAAGGTCTGTTCAAAGACTGTGACGCCCCCAACTTCCCTGATACAATCGTCGGGCAATTCCGTCTTCAGCAGTACGTAGTCAGACAGTTCATTTTCGCTGTAACGCAAAAAATATAACCTTTCTCCATCTCGTTTAATCAATACGGACTTGAAGTCGTGGCATTATTAGTTTTTTCCACACCTCTTTATAATTACGTAAGACATACTTAAGCCATTACTATTGTTCAAGATTTGCTTTGCGGAATACTGCGTATGGTGAACGGTCACTAAACTGTCAGAGATAAGTGCATTTATGGATAACTACGAAATGCTGAACTTTTAAAAAATGGTTATGGAAGATACTGGTATTTTCGAAAAGGCTTTCTCCCCATCGAAAAATGACTTGATTTACATGAGGAATGATAAATAATAAGTGTTTGATTGATATAGATAATAAAAACAAATCCTAACTATGAACATCTTTGAATCGTATTTTGTGTCCTCGTCAAGAACATTATTTCCCCTGTTGCAACAATTTGGGAAGTTGGGAAGTTACTTAAGCCTATGCGAAGACTTACAATTGTGCCGTCAGTCTTATATACCAACGTAATCGACGCCTCCCTTCGCATGTACCACACGTTATCTTACCACTTCCGCCACAGGAGAGACAGCTGTTGGACATGGGACAATATGACAAAAATTATCAACAGCTATTGCTTACACAAAATAATCAACTAATCAGCGACAGGAATATACTCTGCAGTAAAATTTGATTAGATTTTCAGAGCTCTATATACATAAATACTCACACGCATTCACACAAACGTACACGTATACCTGATTGTATTTTTAATTACTTAGGGAGTGTTCAGAATTTACTTCCAGGGGTCGAGGAGGATTTCAGGGGACCACCAATTTTCCCCAAGAAAAAATAGGGGGACCAGACACAAATATCATGTTTTTAGGGGGACTAAGGACAAAACCACATCAATTCAATATTTGCTCAGAAGTCCTGATCTATAAAAAAGAGAACATAGTAGCTACCTAGGTGACAGATAAACTCCACTAGTGTATAGATAAACTCCACACATGTATTTAAACACCTTTAGTAGCAAAATTTCGTAATATTTACAGTGGTTTGTTTTATGCATCTACTGCAGTATCTTGTTCTCCTCCCTGAAGCGTCATGAAATGTCCAGTATTTAGCCTGTCAACACAGACCATACGGTGAAGAGTCAGTGTTGTTATTGTTGAAATGAGATCGCGAATCAAGTCCGACTAGAATTCGTTTGTCAACAATAACAATGGTCATTTACGTATGTATGTACAAGTATGTTGCTAAATACTGCACTGGGTGTTCTAGTTTGGGATAGAAGACGAAAAATCGTTGATACACGGAAAATAAAACATTTAAGGGGACTACACAATACCAAGAATATAGTCATTTTGCTAGAGATCACATTTGTTGCAGCTGGAGGGATGAGGATGAAAACAATGGCCAGAAAAATGTGGTACTGAAGGACTAAAGAGTGGCTATTGTTTTCTTTGAACAGGTCAAATTTGCAATTAAAAGTCATGTGCGGAGCTCAAAATCATGGGGTAATAGATGATTGAATCTATTAAAATTATCTCAAAAGTATATTTGCAACACCCATCTTACAAGCTAGAACATATGTGATTTCTAGAAAATGACAATATTCTTGGTATTGGGTAGTCCCTCAACCTTAAAATCTTGTACCTTCCATAACCAAGCGTTTGCCAACTTTTTAAATTCATTTCCACCTATGGAAGAGTACTTCTGAAAAAGTGAGACGACTTGTCTAGTCAGTGAACACACCATGCTTTGTATATTTATTAGTATATTATTTCTTCCTCTGAGTACTTGCCACTAGTATGTGATGTTAAAAATAACTTGGCAACATTTACAACCAAAGTATTTGATATAGACCATTGATATACTAACATCTGGGACAAAATAATCGTCAAAATAATCAAGAAAAGGGCTACAAAATTGACCATTTATAGTGGACATTACAAAAGAAGTATTCATGTTTAATAATTATATTTTCTTCAGAAATTTACAACCTGATTTGTTCGTTACCAGCCTTCCCATAAGTGTGCCACTTGTAGTCTCTGCAAAACATGCTTTTTATGGCAACTGAATCGTAACTCTTAAATGTGTTGTTATATCATTGATTAAATGACACTATAAACTTGCATTGTCATAACTTTGTGTGTAATAATGCTTGTATATATTTGGGTGACCATAGAAAAAGACCTGAAAAGTGAGGGAGACCATATATTTTCTCCAAAATTTACTAAAGGAGCCGTGGAACAACGTCAAAAGGAAATTAGAAAATCCTCTGGCCTCCCTTCGAAATAAATTCAGTACAGTCCCTTACATATCAATACACACATGCAAACTAAAATATATCAACACATACATGCATATATACACTGTATATACACACACACACGCATACACACATACACACACACATACATACATACATACATACATACATACATACATACATACATACATACTTTCAAGATATGACCATAGGCTTGCTGTGATTATGTTAATTACTTCTGTATTACTCAGTAGTCGTTGAACGATTTCGAAAATTGAAGAAAAAAATTTTGAAACTTACATTTTCCGTCCTGATGCTGCACAGCTATAACACATCTGCAGTCTAGTCTTGTAGCTCCCGTCAGTGTCTGTATAACCAACTGTGTACATACCAGTGCCTCCACAAAGGATACATAACACCTAGTGAATTTGATAGACATGCTATATAGAATCATCCTATGCACGGAAATGTACATCTGAATGAGTGGTCACCTTTCAACCGTACGTGTAATGTACGTCTTTTCATCTGCGTCATAAACTTAGCGACGAATGGAACAAAGGAGTGGTTTTTTGTGAATTCACAGTTGCTTGCAAGGTTGAATTCAGCCAAACACTTACCTGGCCAGTTCCATTGCAGTAAGCACACATGACAGATCCTGTTGACTGGCATATATGACAACCCTGCGTATTTAAGAAAATGAAACTATTGTCAAAGTTATGAGTTTAAATGTCTAAGTAACATGAGTTGATATCGGTTTGAGTCAGCCGAAAGGAAGATCTTTTTCTCCTTGTATATGATAAAAACAAGTTTTTACGGACACTCAAACAATGAACTTGACTTTTGGCAAACAATGAGATACTAGAGATAGAGCGAAAAGAAACGAAGGGGAAGGAACGAAAATTGTGCCACTGTACGTTTGACTTCAGCTTGATGGACTAGTGACAAGACGCTGACCAGCCAGCTGAAAAATTCGTAAACGTATAGACTCTCTCACTACCCCTCGCTTGCTGCGGATTTAGTCCTCTCTCGCCCTGATTTTGAGCTTGTGTACCCCCTAGTTGCTTGCAGCGTTGCTTGGAGAGTCGATCGAAGGCCAGGGAGTCCAAAACTTACAAAAAAAGACATACATACTAAAAAAGTTACACCGGTAGGTCGAAAATACTTTCAAAAGTTCAAATCTTTACACTGGTAACTGCATTTGACTGGTATATGCTAAATCTAGGCGAAAATTCACTGTCGGGCAATTATCCGCATTCACCGTTGTGAGTCCGCCATCATGATTGAGATGTGTACTTTCACTCCCATAATCCTTTGTATTTGAATGATCCCTAATGTTTACTTACACGTACAGTTGATGTATGAGGAACTTCGATGGATTTTGTGTGATTTGAAAATAACTCGTCTGGCTCTACGTCAATTTGCCATGGACTTGGTGCAACGCCGTTTCTCGGACCGTCCACTGAATTTGTGTAGAGAGGCTCATGGTCTTGGCTAACAGAGCGTGTCTCGGTGAAAGTCTCCAGTTGATACTGGAATTAATTGGAATGCGGAAATGTGTTCAATTAGAAACTGCATCACGCACATTGGGAATGAAAGTGCGACAATGCGAAAAGATGGTGTTTGTGAATGAATCTACTATTGACGCTGCATTACTTCTAAGTAGCTCTGTATAGGCAAATTATTGCACTGTCCAGTAATAACTAATTGATATGGTCAATTTTGATACAATGCTTGAGATTTCGGAAGTCGGATTGTTTAGAAATCTGAGGATAAAGGAGGACAAGCGTGAATAATTTTAGTCTTAATCATTTATTTTTTGTGTAGTGCATGTACAAGAAAATGATATCATAAACAATGTTACAATGACCTAAAGGACGTGAATTCAATGAGACTGCATGATAACAGACTATGAAGTATCCAATGGAAACCACTGTTATAAACTGAATAATGTACAGATTGATTTTTGTTGATAATACTGGAATGACTGTGAAGTATGCTCTCAGTCCAACGTATAGAAATCAATTATACTGCTCTATGATTTTTCCACCTAATTACTCACATGTAGAGCACACACGTTGAGAATGGTCCTGATGGTCATTTGTTTTGCCGGACGGGAACCATAGCAACAGTGTGCTTTGACAAACTCTAACATGGCTTCTCTGACTTCTTCCTCCGATATCTTGCCGTCAGGATGTCTATGGTAAAGTGATGTAAGAGTCTTTTTCTTTTAATATGTAAATAAACCTAAATATTATATAATATACAAAATATATACGAATGAGTTTATTTCATTAAATTTCATTCAATCTTGAATTAATGAAAACAAAATACACAACAACTTATAGATTCGCAAGATGTTTAGAAAACTTTGTTCTAAAATGATATTTCAAACCCGCTCATGTATTTTGGATTTCGCACATTTAGTTTTTGCCGAGTCATTGAACGTAAAAGTTTGACGAAAAAAGAAAACAAGGTTTTAACGGTATATTTGCTTAGGCTGTGCTGCAATATATTTTTATTCTTTTAGTCTAATTATCGAATTTTGACTGTGATGACTGAGCAAAAACTAAATGAGCGAAATGCAAAATATATGACCGAGTGTTATTTGGAACTCAATCCTGCAAAACTATTAAATTTCATTTTGACAATATGACCTTGAATGACCTTTGATCTGCTTTCATGTATGAGGGCTCACATTCAAAAACTGTTGCACAAAATGACTTGTAATTTGGCACATAGGTTAATCTAAAAGACCGAATTTTTCATTATGTTACCATGCCGACTGGTAAAATGACTCAGCGGCCATCTTTAAATGAGTTTAACATTAATCTCATTTGCATAGAAATTAATCAAAATTCTCTTAACACTATTTGTAGACCATAGGGCAAGGCTCTTTCATGCAAATGTCAAGGTCACAGGCAATGCTAATGTTTAGAAACAGATTTGTAAATTATTATTTTTACATTTCCCAATGACCTTTGACCTGTGCAATGCCTCTAAGAGTCCTGGAGGATTAGTTTCTAATGACCATTGACCAGTAGGGACCAAATTGTACACCAATATTTTGGGGATCCCTCTGACCTTTGACCCTGGCAACATACTGCAACTCATTAATTATGCACATATCTCATAATACGGTTCCCAATGCATGGAGCTAGATGCCTGATTTTTGGTATACATGGGTAACTATGGGAGCAAGGCTTTTTGATAAAATGTCACATGACCAGCTACCTCCTATACCTCATTAATTATACACATAACTAATTCAGATCGCTGAACATTTTCTGAAGAAAACTGGATACAGAACACTGATTAAGATAGAAGGATATCTACTATTGTTTAACGATGATATTGTTATACGATGGTGAACCCAAAGTCTGTTATTCAATAATCGTTTAAAATTCAAAAGGTGAATTATCTAGATCTCTGGTAAAAGTTTAGCACGCAAAAATACAGACATAATAATATGGTCATGAAATCTTACATTCGGAAAGTTTCTTCTGGTTTTCTCTCTTCGGGAGGCGATTGTTGTCGTGGTGGTGTGATAGCTTCTCCCTCACGCAAAATAACATTCTCGTAGCCTTTAATTGTTTCCGTTCCACTCTCGCTCAAGATGGATTCCGCATCTTCCTGGAACATTCCGTCCTGGTCATTGTCAAGGTCAGAATCACCGCTCTCAAGCGTCGGTGCTTTCTGAGACGGCACTTCAAGGTTATCGTTGCAGCAGGTGTCAGATGTACCGTCCCATTCCATGCTGGGACTTTCGTCACCAGTGATTGTGTTCGAAGTCCGGGCTGTACAATGTTGGTATAGACATCAATTTGAAAGAAACAATGAAATGGGGCAGTGCTTTCAAAGCCAAGGCTTTGCGAAAATATCGCCCTCTCTAGGCGACTGTGTGAAAAATACTGAAAACGTCTTATCAAGATACGGAGATTCGTAAACCTCACTACGCGGAAATAAATGGTGCATAATATGAAAGCCACCCGGAACTGTGCATAAATAAATATAGTCGTTTAATTATAGGAGTACATGACTGGTGTACATTCAACTGAGATACATGTTGGAGAAGCGTTAATTTAACAGCCCTAAAATTTCTACTATTCTGTGTTGGTTTTATTTTACAAATACACAAAGCAGTAACTAGTATCGTTCTCAGCCGATGGCAGTAAGTCAATTTCAGTCCAACTCCAATTGTACTTCCTCATTTTGGAGTACAGAAGAATGTTTACTCGGTGACATGCAATACCATTAGTTTGAAATGAAAACAGTGTCTCAAACTTTCGTGTTGCTTTCTTGTCCGCATTTATGTGTCTTACAAACATTTAGCCGAGCACTTATTTGGTCGACTGCCACGTGCGTACCTCTCCGTCGCCTAAAAGTTATGGGACAGTAACCCACGTTCTGGTACGTTCGCTATATGTTCCATAAGGGAAACTAAACAAGAAAGCTTTCCTTACCTAATCGTGACGGTGGAGGGTAGCTCATATCTTCAATATGACTCCTTGTCTCCGTGTTTTTTGCGACCTTTATATAGTTAAGCTTACAGAGAGCTGAGAAGAATCGGGTATAGTTATGTTCACCACCCTGTTCTAGGGCACTATAGCAACCACAGATAACAAACATAACTCATTACCATATTTATGTATTGATAATTATATGATAACACAAAAGACAAAATGTGTGATCTCCTGTAACCCATTTCATTTTCTTTTTATTTGTTTTTTTTTTCATAAGTAAGTCTCATTTTACATCGATTTTCTATCAACTTTCATTTTATTTTAACCCCTGATCTCTAACCTTTGACAAACTGTATTATACTTGTTGACATACGTGACAGGCTAAATATTAACCAAGTTCACCTTATCAGATTGCGACATTGCCTAGTCGCGGACGCGTAGGGGAGAAGGAACTCATCGTAACTGGGCGATTGCAATACACAGTGATTTTTGTATGAAATGATGGGTCATAAGGGTGGGGTTCCCAATTTTTACGAGGGGGGAGTCGGTCAGAGAAAAACATCGGTGGTCCACCATGTACAATGCGACTATTGAACCAAATGTAAAAAACTAATTTCCAAAGTTGCAAACATAACCACCCCTACAATAACTTGTAAAGGATGAAATACTGTATGTATATATGACATTGACATAGCGTATAACCTATGATATACAACTGTACAGATATTATGACAGAACCCATTTGGCAAGACAGTGCAAGCGCTGTTATTTGTCAAATGTTACATTTAAATTTGCCAAGCCACTCGAAACAGTGTTAGCGCATTTAGTATTCATATTGAGAAAAGCAGCAAAATGTAGGCAACCTTAGAAAAAGCATACATATCGTGAGTCTCACACAATGAAAATAATCTACAAGAAATTCTAAATTATCAAAAAAAAGCAGCTCCAACGTTGCCCTTTCGCTTACAGTAACGCAGATTGGCTATTTCCATGCGGAAATTTTAGCTGGGAAAGCTGGAATCCGACCGAAATTCAAGCTTTATGTTGGCTAAATTAGAAAGTTCAGAATGATATTTAGACCGACTAAATATCTGACATATGCTTTAAAATCTGAAAGTTGAAATTTAAACTACGGCTACGTAAAATTGTAGATTGCTGATATCGGCTAATATCGTAGTGAAATGGGGAGGGGGCTTTTACGAAACCGTTTTTAGGAGGGGGTCAAATTTTACGAAGGTTTGTATGGAGTTATGGCAAAAAAATTGATTTTAGAATTTGCTTTCATAAATGTTTGACAATTGATATAAATGTACGTGATGAGAATACTATGTTTGAAGGAGCAGATATGAAAAACAAATATGATATTTGACTTTCGCCCAAGTGATTATTTGTAAAGTTCAAAAAGGATTCTTTGAAAGGTCTATAGTCAAATGAGAAATTGTATGCCAATTAAGATATTATTGATACGGACTTTGACATCTGGTGGAGGATGGCTCTTTTATGTGCATGAAATTTGGAGATGGGTCACTTTTTTTTGAATTCTTGCAAACACTTTTGAAAAGCCCAATTATTCATCCCAGGGCCATACCGTGCTAACAGAAAATGAATTAAATTTGATTTTTTTTAGGTTGGGGGGGGGGGTCACATT
>LD343623.1:118248-141469 GCA_001465055.1 Ptychodera flava | reverse complement strand
GGTTGTTTTTGCATTTCATTTGTTGGTTAAGTTCCACCTCCGACTTCCCCCTCCCTTATTGGAAAGTAATTGTGCTTGAGATGCATTTTTCGTCTGAGGACATCCCTCCCCTCTCAATTCGGATTAGGATTACACATCTGGAGATTCACGCTGTGGTTATACAACCATTTGATTGATAGTGATTTTCAATGCACGAATGATCGTTTCTCGTCTGTTTAAACAAAATCGACGAAAAGTAGGCGTAAGGCGGCCAAATTTCAAAACTACGTGCTTTATCGAACGTTGAAGTTTTTACAGTGACGAAAACATTTGTTTTGTAACGTTTTTTATCGAAACTAACTCAAAAAGCTATATTATCTTGAGCTCTTGCTCAGTCGGAGCACAATTCCTCGAGCATAGAGGTGTCATATTATCAAGGAGTGCGGCCACTTCTTTGTCGAGAAAAACCCCATGTCAAACCATGATCCGGGAAACATATAATTTTGGACAAAGAACTCGTATTTCTCGACTTCATGCTAGAGGTGGGTCAACTAAATTACCGCCATTGCTTTTTGCAGATTTTGATGTATTTCACTTTTTCATATTTTCCCGCCAACAATTGCAAGTTTCCGATGAATATTGAAACCTTCTTTTAACTTTTAGGAATTGAGAAGTAATTACCTTTTTATTAAAAACATAGACAGTAGAGAAACTGTCTATGTCGAAATGCACATCAGAGACATATACTGGCAATATTTACTAATATCAGGCAGATCCACTTATTGTTCTGGCATTAGATGTGAGGTATCATGACGTCACTATAATTGTGTTTTTGTAAATTTTCGGACAGCTTGGATTTTAAACGATAGACGTTTTGTGTTATCAAGAACTGTAATCTTATAAAAGAATATTGTTTTTATTCGGATGCAAAATAGATTGGAGATCAAAGATTTTTCCATGTTCAGACGCTCATGATTTGGTGCTCCCGGGTGCGGCCGTTGACCAAGGCCTAGTGCTGTGAAGCCCGGGTCCTGGTCCACCTGGTGGACAATAAAGTCTTCAGTTCCATCTCTACGCACATGGTTTGCTGTCGTACATCATTTCAGCTTCTGTATTCCAAATTACAATTTCTTTCGAGAGAGTTATGACATCTCCCTTATTGTGAGAAATTTGACAGAGCCATCTTGAATAATGAACGTCACCGCCATCTTGCGACAGTAGTGGAAGTGGCTACAAAATTGAACATTAAAGTAGTGAACGGAACAGACATTCCTCCTTACAATGGTTGGGACAAAGGTGACATTGAACTTGACACAAGAAGATAATGGTGAGCGACTGAAAGTACACCAGATAACCCCGACTGTCCGTTCATCATGATTGGCTATAATATGATGGCAGAAATCTGCAGGGACTACAGCCAAGAGGCAACCTCTGCAGCATTGACAACAGTTCGACAAAAAGACCTGAAAGCAATGATCAATCTAATTCTTGACAACACATAGTTTTAGCATCACTACACTGTCATTGTGGGGGAAAAGGGATGTAAAGATTCCAACTGCATTGTGTTCAGTATTTTCACAACAGATCAACTTGTCCTGTTATTGAACAATGAATGAATGAATGAATGAATGAATGAGTGAATGAATGAATGAATGACTACGTGCAGACGACAATGACTTGTGTAACAGAATTACAAACTTTGAAATCTAGCAATGACAATGACTGCTGATGACCATCTATATTTATCAGATGATATGGGACACATGGAGTAAGACTGTAGAACTGGAATTATTGCATGCTTTTGGACTGTTTATGACGCTGTCTTACAACCATGCCTTGACCTCTTTAACAAGACGAAATTGCATGGAAATGTTATGCAGCATGTGGCATAGTGCCAATTCGGCTAATATGTTGTCATTACCAATTACTGCACAGGATGCACGACTTCAGTTCATTAAGATCTGCCTTAGAAATGACTGTTCTCATGGGGTCTATGAATGAGTGAATGAATTATATTAGCGACGGCTTGTTTTCACGACCTCAAAACTCGTGAATTTCGAAATTTCTTTAGTGAAGTATGGTGCACCACGGAGCTCCATTTCTAGCTCTATGGCTGCACCCACGGTCCCTACGTTATGCAACTTTCGACATGTTTCGAACATTGAACTTATAATAGCCTCCGCGTTTCTCTACTGTCTGGTCCTCCGCGACCGGGAGATAATCGACAAGTTATTCATATGCTAATTCTGACTAGAGCCAACCATTGAAAAACATGTATACCTTTTGTTATTTCTTTAATAAAGTGTCCGAGTCACGTGACGTAACTTCGACAATGCACGATCAATTCGTGAAGTGACCGTGGTATATTATCTGGTTTTTGTCATTTTGTTTGTCTTGTTTTTCATGATATAGCGTCAAGCAGAGCTGAATAACCAGTGGAAAGGGAAATGCTTGCACTCAGTACCTCATGGTCAAGTGCGTTGCGAACACATAGTAGGTACCCCAAGGGATCGGAAACAACATATGCTGGATTTTAGGTATGTAACAACTACCAGTTTACAAACTCCCTCCCCTCGCAATTGCCGATTCACCCATTGCATTACTTAGCTTATACTCATCTCGTTATCTCCTGCAGGCATACATATGCCCACCGACCGTGATATGCCACTATCGACACAGACTTCCCTCATCCAATTAGCTACGAAGTGAGGTGGTTTCTAAAGTGATCGACCGCAGGGACATACTTGTTTTACTCAGAAAACATTTTTATCCGCATCGGCAGTTCTCGGCGTGAGCTTCGCTCATGATGGCAGGCGTCGCCTGCTTTCCTTCTTTCCGGTAAAATGCGGTGTTGCTGAGGGCTAGTCAAAACACGGCTGTCATGGGACTTGTTCAAGGTTTAACCATGGAGGTAGCACTACTACCTCCATGGTTTAACCTTGGGGAAATTTCAGAAATTATCAAAGATAGTTCAAATTCACGATTTGCTTGACGTTTCCGAAGGTAAACAATTGAAGTTTCGATTGCCAAAGTTTTGATTGTAAGTAAACGCACAGTGGCAGTGTCGCTCAAAGCTCGGTCACTACCCCACGTGGCGTGACCGTACTCAAAGGTAGCGATGGGCTGAAAATATCTGCTGCCAGTTGGTATGGCAATTAAGAGAAATGCACGGGGTGTGCAAGTAGTAAAGTAAATATTGAAATATAAATGGACGGGAAGAATGTACCGAAGGAAGCAAATCAACATATATACTTCCCTACAAACGTTTATATTGCCTCGGGGCTGTCATGCGTCATGGAATGAGCAGAGGGCCCTATATTTGTATAACAATAGGAAAAGCAATTCCATCCATTCGCATCAGTCATGCAGTTCGACACAGATAACCTCATGAAATTAGTTACATGTGTAATGATATGCTAAAAGTAGTATGTTGTTCCACTATACCTTGAAATGCCAAATGCGTGATTTTTACACTTTATAAGCATTTGAAGCGAAAAATTGTTATCCTTCTCAGTGAAGTCTAATTCAAGATAGAGTTCATTGGCATAGTGTCTTTGTGACAAACTATTTTTGTAAATAACTTTTAGAGGACCTTGGAATAAATTTCAAAACAAATAAAATGACAGTTTCTGTGTCTATCGGTTAATTATTTGAGCAATTGTTCGAGCTCAGCTGTGGTAACTTTTACCAAGAAGATTTACGTTAGTCACACTGATTAGCCGCAGTAACATAGGTATACATAGCAATCGTAGGCCAAATTTGTCCAATGCAGCCCATTATGCTATCACAGATTTGATCTTGTTTCTCATCGTATGTTTCCTCATTTTTTGCCCTATGACATCACCAGTTTTGGACTAGATCGACCCTCTTAATGGCGGCCACTTTCAGAAAGAGGTTATTTGGCACGAGAAAAGCATTAGAAAGCCGCAGAATGGGGTGGAATATGGATTTGATTAATTCTTTTTAGGCTACACATGCGATCCTTTGTTATTGTCCATGATGACTTTGATCAGCAGACAAAGTGGCGCAGACGATCATACCGACCTGTTGTACATTTCTGATCTAAAGGTAGTATGCACCTTGAAAATGAAAGACAAACTTTTGCTCAAACTTTCCTCAAGCAATCTTTCTACTCTCCTCTTTCAAAATCACGAATAAAATTAGGAATCACTGTGCAAAGTTTGGTACTAGACACGGTCCCTCCACAAGTTTGGTGGAGGGACTGTGTACTAGAGAAACAAATTACCCAAGATTTACCGATATCTGAAATTCAAAATGGCCGCCAACCCCGTGTTAACTCATTGAGAAAAATAAAATTTTCGATTTTCGAAAAACTAAGACAGTTAAAAAATTTATTACACAAAGAGCTTTGAAATGAACCCCACATGTGGTAGATCAGAAATTGTAAAAGTTTCAGAGTCCGAGTCGAGACGCGTTTTACCTCAATGAAAATAAAGCAATACTCAAATTTCCCTGTTCAAACATCGTATCTAACAGCATATACTTTCATTTTGACATAGCTGCCATCATATGATATCATGTCACGTAGATTCCGGAGACGTTCGATGTTCATCATATTGGTTTTGTCAGTTCAAGCTCTCTATTTGATCCTCGTCCGTATCAACAGCCACATAGGAGGTAAGATTTCGGCATCGAATGTAACGATAAGTCGAAAGTTACTCGTTTCTTCATCGACGGCGACATCTGACCAGCTTTGTGTACGGTGCGAGTGTTGAAGTTAGAACAAAAGTTACAGAAGTCGTTGGTTTGACTTAATACGTATACAACGCTAATTGTCCACATTCTGATAACAAAGATTTGTCGATTGATTGATCGATTGATTGATTGATACGTATCGTGTTACAGATGAATAGGATAAAAGATCCACTATTCAATAGTAGACATTTTGCAGCAGATCGTTTTCCATAGACACCTTCAAGCCAACGGAAGCCATTTGTGACTTTATCTACGGATAAGTGCTATTAGGAACCACACTGAAATTGTCATCATAAATATAATTCATGAGAAACAATGAAGTGAGGAATCACCATCAAACAACCACTGTTATGAATTTCAGGTGTGTCTATCAGACAAAATCTTGGCGATTTCAAGAGCATACAACAGTTACTAGACACTACCCTAGATGTTCAAATTGATTCAAGACACGAGCAACCTGTCGCACGTTTCCATAGCGATGGCACGGACCAAGAAAAGAAGGGACCAGCAAAACAGCCAAATAGTCATGTATATGTAAGTGGAATCTTTTTGCATATTAATCATGGTTTATCGGAAACATGTAATTTCTTCAGCTCTTCTTCCGTCAGTGTACATTTTTGAAGTGTTCTCCGGTATTTTTCTCCTTCTGTAAAACCATATTTTATCTTACTGTTAATGTAAAATGTGCTTGTACCGATTTTGAATCGAATCATTTCCGACATATAATTCATTACAATATGGCTATCCGACAGCCTTATTGGATCATATGACAACCACAAATTGACATACACATGTATGTCATAGTAAATTGCCTTGTTGCCAACACTGCCGTATATCTTTTCAGGCAAATCTGCTAAATTACTGTTAATTGAATTTTTTTATTTCAACGTACACTCTCTACCTTCACTTACACATATGTAGAGAGTGTACATTTGAAGAGAATTGCATTGGGTCAAATAATGATGGCGTCCTTGTAGTGTTTCTTATGAGATCTACATTATTTTTGAAACAACAAAAGCACAATAGTTATGTTTGTTGATTTTCATTGGTCAACAACAGCAACAACACGACTCACATAAACATACACAATAACAACAACAACAACAACAACAACAACAACAACAACAATATTTCTGGATTCCCTGGGATCAACCTACCACTCATGGACCCAAGATGAGGGCCCCAAGGTATATGTATGCGTTGCTGTCAGTTCACATGGGCACCGTGGTTAAAGATTACTTCTTTCATTGGTATGATTATTTTCAAAATGTAGGACTGATCTTGCTGCTCTGTCACGGCTGTTGTGTATTTTTAGGTCAATTAAAGTTCGATGAAGGAGTTATCTTTACTTCAGGAGAAACATGATCACTTTTCCGATGAAGTTCCAATTACAAAAGCAGTTAAAGTCTGGTCAATCATGGAGCTAAAGGGGAAGACTTCTGGCGCCTCCTTTCGGTTTCATGGTGGAACATCGAGCGAGCGAGTTGCCGTTGCTCGCTTCCGCCACTACATTGACAGCCGAACCTGCCATAGTGTGATAGCCAAATTGATCATTAGTGTTTAGTCTGTCAATATGTTTTTCCGTCCCCGCAGGCGAAATTTGCAACATGAATGATCAATCTCATTGTGATCAAGTATAGAAATAGCGATATTTAAACTTTCGCAAGTTCTTACTGTTCACGGTCACTCTAAAGGGCGCTTCAACCCAGAAGCGACCAAGCAGAAAAGTCGCCATTTCTCACCTGGCTGTGAAAAAAGTATTTACGTAGCTTGAAACGGATTATTCTCTTCGTTACACAACAGTGATTTTGATGTCCATATTCCGTAAAGAAATAAGTTCTTAAAATCATGAACACAAAAGTAGATTTCATCGCTTTGATATAGTGATACTTTTTCAAATCTCGTCCTTCTAGAACGTGTCCAGAGAGGAAATGTTCAGGAAGCGGAAGGATTTGGTGTTGGATGGATGTAAAGAGTACACAGCCGGCAAGGAATGTCGTATGAACGCCTATGGACGGACATTGGTTGATGAGGCGCACAGAACTCTATTTTGCGAAATTTTCAAAGTCGGCAGTTCAAACTGGCTTAGAACATTCCTGGGATTCGTCGTCGATGTAACCCCTAACTTCCGGGAACGCATCGGCAATTATTACAAACGTTTGAATATGTGCAACAAGCCAGGAGAGAGGGATGCCATCCTGAAAGACTACACAACGCGATTCATGTTTGTTCGCCATCCGTTCTCTCGTCTTGTGTCGTGCTTCGCCGACAAAATAGTCCACGACCCCGATATGGATTTCATTGAACGGCACTTAAAGATGATAGAGGGTGAGACGGGAACGAGGCCAGCAAATCTGACATTTTCTAACTTTGTAGATTATATTATACAAGTAAGCGTAAACGACGAAGGAATAGACAAACTCGATCCACATATTAAGCCCATGTATCGCACCTGTTGTCCCTGTGAAGTGAAGTATGATTTCATCGGGCACCTAGAAACTCAGAAAGAGGATTCCGACTTTATTTTGAAGCAAATGGGAGTAAATGTCACATTTCCCCAGTCTGATCCAATAGCAACGGACAGTTCTGGCAAGGGCACAATTGCTCATTATTTCAATCAACTAAATCCTGAACAGATTTCAGGATTATATAAAATTTACATGTGGGATTTCCAACTTTTTGGTTATGACTTTCCAGACTATCTGACATTGCAAGATATAAAAACTTAGCAGAATTAGTTCTTGTCAAACTTTTCGATATGGCAGATTTCGATTAGCGTATCTGTACATACGGTATGCAAAGATCAACATACTTGGGCCACACTGAAGGGTGGCAGGAAGTGCAGCAAGTTTTATACGTTTTGGATACATGTGAACGCATCTAGAACGAAGAGAGTGTTATAATTTGTATTACTTTTAATTGAAAGTCACGTTGTTATGTTGTGTGATAAAAATTGATCAATAACATTCAACGGCCGGTTTACCGAAATGGCACACTTTATTGAGGTGAGAATATCCATCCGTAAGGAAGAAATGTAAATTTTAGCATTCGTGACACTCAATGTACTGTGATGCAATGGATCTTTAGAATATGCGTATCAAAGCTTGAGTTTTCAGGGTAAATAAAAAGCATACTGTATGTACGAAAAATATAAAGGAATTTTTCATTTCCTTTTGTCTATCTGATTTTCCTAAGTGTTCTATCATGAATACATTTATCATCTTTATCACTTTAAAATCCTACCATTGTGTATCAAAAGACTTGTTGAAAATTGCGGGGTTGATGTGTGTTTGTGTGTGTGTGTGTGTGTGTGTGGGGGGGGGTCAGGATTATATAATTTGTGCTTACTAACTGTTTTCGAACCAAATTCGTGAATTTACTAACAAGTGGGAAATACTAGGAGGAGCACAGTATAATCGACAAAGTCTTGAAATAGCGAAATGAAGAAATAAAGAAACTGAAAAATAACTTCATAAATTATTAAAGAAATAAAGAAACAGAAATATATAGAATGAAATAAATCCGAAAAACAGCAAACAGACAGCCGATTCGATGTATTACTCGCGCCAATCGCTCCCATTTTCCTGTTCCTACAGCGCCTATGTGTGGGTAAGAGAAGGGGGAGAAATTTAGGGAGGAAGGGTCGGTATTTTTCAAAATGATGCTGAACTTAAAATAGTGACCCTTCAAAAGAGTTGGTGAGAAAAATAAGTGACTCTCCCCATTTTTCATTCACAACAAACAGTGACCCTCCCCTACGTGTCACAGTAAACATCAATAATACCCCCTTTCTCTTGCGGACCCAATTTCAAGGTTTTAAGCATAGACAGTAGAGGGAGGGGGATGTTTTAAGCCATGTCAATTTTGAGAGGATTTTAAAAGTGTTTTCAGAATTTTCTATGACCTTTGACCTGCCCTAAACCTCTGCACCAAAGCTATGGCTATATATTATCCTATACATAGTCCGAGAGGGCTGGTGTCTATTGAACAATGACAGGTATGGACGAAAATGCATGACTAAATTTAGCGGTTGCCGGTTACCTTTGACCCTCATATCGTCCTGTACTCCATTAATTATGCATAAATATAATTATAGGCCATTAATTATGCATAAATATAATTATAGGCTAGCCTATAGAGCTAGAGGTCTGATTTTTGGTGGACAGGGATAATTGTGCAGGCAAAGTTTTCTGCCAAAATGTCACATGAACAGGATTACCTTTGATCTCGATTTCTTGTCAAATAAAATGTTATTGATGTTGACGGGGGATCATTATTTGTTTCGGATGGAACTAGAAGAGGGCCACCTTCTTCTTGTAAACCCTTTTAAGGGTTGCCATTTTACGCGCAGAGTCATTTTGGAAAAAAAAAGAAAACTCGCCCTCCCAGGTAATTTCTGACCAGTCCTTTATTTCGCTATTACGCCACTTCGTCGATTTTAATTTAACATACACTATGTTGACAGTTAACAATGCAATTGACAGCCGAGTCGCAATATAATGCAGGCAGCGAACAAGAAATATTCCTCCTCGCTGCGATTATTGCATTGAAAGAAATGATGAAACAGATGAAAAATAGTGATTTCCAAAATCTCACAAATGGGTCCTAAATGTAAGCATAGCCTGTTGAACTAATCAGGGGGCTTCCTAGTCTCGGTTTACCCAGACTGCAGTGGGGCTCTACTTCTGTGTGGGCGGGCGGAAGTAGAGCCCCACTGCAGTCTGGGTAAACCGAGACTAGGGGCTTCCCGTCGGAGAACTTGATTCTACTTGACTATAGAGGGCAGAGCGGGCAATGTGCAAAGGTCGACTTTCGTTCTAAATTCGGAGAGCTTGATAGCTGAATGAACAAGCGTGCAGTCGGACCCGTTGCAGAGAACCCTCAAATTTGGTACATAGATGTTGTTTGGAATTCGCATTAAATTTAAGCAATAACCCCCGCCGCAGGAGGGTATACACGAGATTTTGGTACAATGCGCGACATATAGAACGAGCCGATAGGCGAGTGCTGTATGGAGCGAATTGTACCAAAATCAAGTGTATACCCGACTGCGAAGGGGGTTATTGCTATTATATTATATCAACTTGTGTGTCTTTGTTGTCCTACTGGGGTATTGTCATCACTTTAAAGCGCCAAATGCAGAAAACGGACGTCTGAGAGATCGAACGTCGGAAATTCTGCGAGATGGGCTTTGACCAAACCATCGCAAGAAATGGGTTAATGTTGTTATGCAGATCGGTTGAAGTAGGCAACTACGTGGGATATCTTCGGAATCTCGACGCAACCAATACTTGCCAATGCAATATAGTAATTCCCTTAAAAAGTGATTGTGATAAAAGTCGGGAAATTCAAACAGACATTCTGAGCGATAGTTTGAACCGCTTTATTTACAGTAATGTTTACAAAATCCAAAGAATATAAAAATGTCATTTATAAATGAAAAGGTAATATAAATGCCATAAACATGTATTGGAAAATCTCAATAATTGTAGCTCAAGGTTTGTACAATCCCTTTCAATGTACTCCATGTATTGGCTATTATTTTGGTTTATGATAAAAATGCTAAAATACGCAAGACTTAGTGTTAACCCCATCTAAATAGAGATTTATAAGGCCAAAAAAATTGATTTGTTTCTGGTCAGCGCGCGCATCACTTCAATGCGCGTCAACTCTTTTTTCCTGTTTTTCATTTGCCCCTATGGAAAAAAGGGGAAAATGTATCAAATTCCACCAAAAATAAAAAAAAAAGTTAAAAAAAACCCCGCATCACCGCATCATTTTTGCCATACGTCAATGACCAGAAACAAACCTAACATTTTTTTTTGGCCTAATGTGATGTTTTTAAATTGGAATAAATGTCCCAGCACAAAGCAGTTGTCTACAATGAATGTTCAGATCACATGCATACAGTCAAGACGTCTGTGTTGAAGACTCTACAAACTAGTCGTCATAAAAGCACCCATTGGTGTGTTTTCCTCTGAAAAGTAACTTAGGTTACAAAGTGATTTTACTAATATCTTACCATCATATTCCTTGACGAAACAGTCGATTTACATATTCAGAGTAACGAGATGTTTCGGAGAAAGGCTTCTGCCTCCTAATGAATAAAAAGGATACGATAACAATTTTAAACTCTCAAGTCAATGTTTCTTGGTTGTGTACGTACAATACTTGATTTTGAAAAGTCAGTCTTTAATTAATTGCATTCATTAAGTTGACGCGCATTCCACGTGAATGCAAATGTCAAATATTTTTCAGTTAATCCGTAATTGATTTATCGACCAAGAATATCTATCCACAGGCGATTTTTTAAAGGGAATTGGCATAGATGACTTACATAGCTAATAATATTGAAGATAAACTGTATATAAATCTACTCAGTCTACATGTGAATGGATGAAACACTGGAAATCACCTATTTACTACAGCTAATAGACAAGACCCGGAGGATAATCATGTTGATTATCTCAGCACTGACTGTAGAGCCATGCTATCCGTATTCTAGGCGATGTTGTCGTGAAGTGTGTCGGGGTTCCAATCCCGTTTGGGTTATAGTAAAAAAAATTATTTCTACGCCCGTTGAAGTGCGACCACGACATTAATCGTATCCTCGCCACACTTTAATACGCAGAACAAAAAACGGGGGAGGGGAACATGGCAAAAAATTGGTTGGGGAACGGAAAAGATGGGGCACTTAGTGGAGGCCTTAAAACTTCCTGAGGACAGTGAGAAGACTCTTCAATTGTTTCTCAAAATACTACTCTGAATTGGAAAGAAAGTGACTCCGTCACACGTCCCGTTTTAGTGACTTCAATTCCCTCGTACATGTAATTATCATCGGCTATTTTATTATTCTTGCGCCTTGACATAATTGACAGATGGAGACTAAATGTGGTTGAAGGAAATACCCTGGCCTTTCCCTGATTGCTTATACATGAATCGCTGACCAATAACATGCTCTTCGAGACCATGCTGAGATAATATCCGGCCGGGCCGTTAGCTTTGAAATGTGAAACGCGAACCAGTTGCTTTCTTGGTTTTGATTGGTAAAAATAATTTTATGGAATAGTACATTTCCTGAAGAGCTTAATTTAGAGAAATGTGTCATTTCAAACAGATGTGTCTGTTATATAATAAAAAAAGGAACCGGAGTTGATTACAATTGCAATGTGGAAGAATTGATAGGGGGTCTGTTGTATATTCAAAGACCAAATTTCGATTTTAAAGATCGATTTTCCTTACGGCGTGTGCACAATCCCTGCTGCTCAAATTAAAGTTTTAAATTTGTAGCTTTTGCTAATTTTAGGTTTACTGTATTTGAATGCAAATGTCATAATGTTTTCATTAAATCTACAGCAGTTTTGATGTCACGATTCGATTTGACGTTGATGAAATATGATCACTACTGGCTTGAAACAGTCCATTAATCAAGCGAGAATATCCTACCACAGGCGAACTTTTGACAAGAATGGGTGACCAGGTATGCCCTGCTAAGCCAGTACAACCGAATTATGACTCTTTACTATGACCTCATTATGCTACATACCTAAGTTGATGAAACATTCAAAGCCCCTTTTTGTTAGTGAAAGAAACACCGGAAGCATAGACGATTATCAAATGATGATCAATCAACGACTAGCTACAGAGTCTTCCTGTAAACGGTCTCTCCTTGCCCATACAGGTGCGACCCCTAAAGACAGGCACTCTTTCCACACTTTACATGGCGGAATAAGCACAATGTAGAGTGGGGCGGCGGGTTTGGAGAGACCTGATATTATTTTTTCCAAAACTGTTTAAATAGTATGGTTTCCGTCTGCAGGTCAAGCTTCACCCGTAATGCTACTGACTATACACACACTATGATGACAGTTGACAATGCAATTGATAGGCATAACCGTAATGCTGTAGCTTGAAGTTTTGGCTGGGTATCCGAGTCACGTACCCAGGCAAAACCGTGAGCTACAACACTGCAGTTTTTGATTGCATTGCAATCAAATGCAGGCAGCGAACAAGAAATACACCTCCCTCACCGCGATAGTGATTTCCAAAATCTCACAAATGGTTTCTAAATGTAAGCATAGCCTATACTCAGGGGACTTGCCCTCGGAGAAGTTGCTTCAATCATGGAGGTAGCAGCCATGTCAACTGGAGAACAGAGGGCAATTAAAGCGGACAATGTGCGAAGGTCAACTTCCGGTCTAAATTCCGAAAGCCGGAGAATGCAAATGCTTAAGTGGTGCAGTCTGACCCGTTGCAGGGAACCGCTACCGTATTCTTAAGAAATTACTGTAAGTACCAACATGAAAATACATTGCTCTATTTCGATGCAATGTTAACGCTATGAGGTTGATTAATTTACCGAAAGATTACCGAGTCGAGTTACATATTGGCCAAATATCGTGGACGACATTACCACACAATGCGTTGACCTCTTCCTGTGGTTAGGGCAAGGATCGCACGGCAATTATTCCTTGTAGTTGCGAACCTTGCGATCTAGGCCCGCCCTAGCCCTGGAGAGTTACTTGCATCACTTATCAATACGTGTACACATGCCGCATTTCGGAGTGCAAATTTTAGTGGAACCACGGTCTACAACTGGCTATGATTTCATCCGCCAAAATTCAGATGAAATCAAACAATCATGTATTCTTTCAACGAAATTTTAGTTTTTCCAGAAATGGTTTCAGCAAACCATGGCTTTGCCAGGGACAACATATTTGTTATAGGCTTTGCTTGTGCCCCGACCGTACAAGTGTTAGTTGCTCCCCAATAATGTTTTGCAAATATCGACACATGACTTTTGACCATGGTCAAAGGTTATAAAGGTCAAAAATGAGGTTCGAAAATACTGAGATGTTAGGTCAGAAATGGGTACACTGTATATCTGTTTTTATGTGCGGCCTCGCACCTCCACAATTTTCTCCGAAAAGATACCATCAGGGGAAGTAGCACACTGGTTATCAAACAGTCTGCCAGGTTGATCAATCCACAGGCGATTGTGTACATGTGAAGAAGGGCACTTCAGTGTTGCAATGTATGCTCACGGAAATTCATCTGTGTTGGTAGCTGAATACTTTCAATATAACTTTTGATGTCAACACACTACAGCAGTCTGATTAAAATCAGATGTAGAGTACAGCGACGTGTTTACTTATGCGGTATTCTCTTGCTGTCGTAAGAGGCGACAGCAAGAGAATACTGGGTAAGAAAACACGTCGCTGTACTCTACATCTGATTTTCATCAGATTGCACAATATATTTTTAGTCACTGAAATTTTCAGTTGCAACATTACAACCTTCGTCAGCGGAATAATCCGATCTCGATGTCGTGACCTTCCTGCTGTCGGCGGAAGTACTGCTGCAACCGAAAATTTTAGTGACTAAGGCTGCGGCCACAAAAAACAAAAAATAAACCAAAACAAAAACAAAACAAAAAAAACGGCGGGGGCTGGAGGAATTCAGGGGGGATTCGAAAATGTTGGGGGTAGTAGAGAGGGGGGACTTTAAAATTTTGCTCTGCCTGTAGGGGGAACTCGAAAATTTTGTTGATCCCATTTACATTTTACATTTTCCAATTCAAAGTTTTTGTAGGTAATTCAATGAAAAATGAATACCATTTTTAGCGACGAAGTTACGTAACTGAGGAAGCTTATAGAGTTGGGAGAGGCGAAATTGACGCAACTTCCGTCAACAGCTTCCGTAAAACTATTTTGTCGCACCACATGATTACAATGTTCTTCCGTAAAACTATTTTGCCACACCACGTGATTACAGTGTTACCTAAACGTATCTGGTATGGCCCTTTGTGGTTCTGTATATGAAATGACATTAAAGAGGCACTCCCACTTGGTAACATTTTTAAAACACATTTTTTAATGCCAACGGTCGATATTTGACTTGGCGACTCCGCGCGGATCGCGAGATATCGATAAAAACATGTCATTTCCCGAGCGTATTTTTCACATCCCGAAGTTTTACGATCGTTTCTGGTTATGACCCGAAATCCCCCGGAAGTGTGTTGTTGTGCTGATTGACGATATTCTAAGGAGTCCAAAAACGTTAGAATGACGCAATTAATTTACCTCCTACTGCGATGACTTTATATACATCATTATCAATGCCGTTACCTCTGGTAATTCTTTTTTAAAACTTCTCCTTAGTTTTCGTCGTTTTCATTATTCTCAATCAGTTGTATTAAATTTTTAAACAATACCACATAGATATCAGTTTTTACGTGTAAAATATTAGTTGCCTCTGATGACTACATTTTGTGGTCTGCCACACAGTTACGCGTGGTTCGAAACGATACATAGCGGCCGCCGCGTGTGGTATGCGCGCATACCACGCGGCGGCCACTATGCATACTATGTACCAACCGCACCTATCTGTGCTAGTCACCTATGCGAATTCTGGTGGAATCAGCAAACTTTGTTTTTCGTTTTTTTGCCGAGTCAGTAGGACTCGGCTTTCTCCCATGGGACATGACCGCTCACCGACGCGAGTGGTACTGCTGTGGCGTACAGCAGCGTCAGCGTAGACTCGTACTCCATAGCTTAGTTGACAATGGCCCCAGTGCCGAACGTTCTATGTTCGGAAGCTGAATTCAGGTGGGCCACCGGAATTCAAACTTTAACTTTTTTGAGGACATGTTTTTATCGATATCTCGCGATCCGCGCGCAGTCGCCATATCAAATATCGACCGTTGGCATTAAAAAAATATGTGTTAAAAATATTACCAAGTGGGAGTGCCTCTTTAAAATCAGGAAGTTTTAGCGTACGTGTGAGTGTATTGGGTTGCATGAAAATGCAATAGAGAATAATACATTTACGTTAGAACGTCCATGCTCGATCAATTTCGTTTTTGTCCTGTCAGTGAAAATTACGTGGATGGTGGACATGTGAAAACTATTGATCTTGCGATTGTTGTGGAGAGGGACTGTGCTCAGTCGGACGTACATTCCAGTCGTTCCGATCTTCTTTATTCTGTGCCGGGGAGAATAAATTACGTTCCTCATGGGTTTCAAATATGGCAAAAATACGAATTTTTGAGTGGATTTATGATTTTTTTTAAAGCCAATTCGTAAAATTACGAGCGAAAATTTCAGCTTCCAATTTCATCGGCGCGATCGATCTTGCAAGAATACCACACAAACATGCTACGGCTTCTGAAAGCGCTCAGTGTGTAAGCGTGTGGGAATTTTCGAAGCATTTTTTCTCGTTTAATTTGGCAAATTATCAGCAAATGCCTCAATACTTCATGGTAACCCTTTCTTCTCAATCGTTTCCTGGAGTTTCACAGTCATGCGAACGAAAATGAGTGAAAAATTTTGATGCAAAAATCGTGCATCGGCGAGAGTGGCCGCCACTCGCTATTTTTAGCCCTCTGAGCCTGTGTATACACAGCGCATAAACAACGTTCTATCGCTTTTGAGCGTAAGCGTAAAGACGCTGAAAGTATTCATATATTAGCCCATAATTCGAGCTTTATTTTCGTGTTTTTCGTTTGAATTTTGGCCAAATAGTCGCTTTTTAGCGGGTTTTAATTTTTTTAAAGCATCTAAAAACATTAAAATGACTTTTAATTAACAGATGGAAGGAAAAATAAGGAATTTAATTAATTATCTACCAAATGAAAATATTTTCTACAAGCTGAATCATGCAGTTCAAAAGCGAACGATCAATGTTTTGGACGAGTGTGAGCGATTTTCGCGGGGAATCCCCAGCTACGGCGCTCGAAAACGCAGTCAGTTTCTGTGGAACGGGATGAAATTTTCTTTCAGGCGAGGCGTTTCAAATCACTCTTGAGAAAAATTACTCTGTTTATCAGTTGTTGTTTTACCGTTTCATAACACATTTTTTTTATTCAATCACTAAAATTGACCTGAAATACAACGATGTTGATCATATAGTGGGGGATTTGAAATTTTTGTAGGGTATTGAGGGGCATCTGTAAACAAATAAGATTTCAATCGCGATTCTTCCATCCACCCCTAATCGTTATTTGTGAACGCAGCCTAAAATATAATGTGCTGAGATCAAAAGTTCAATTGACAGTGGTTTTGGATCCCACAACATTCCTAGAAAGAGGAAGCAAGGTGCCTCAGACTTTCTTTACATTAAAATAATTTTCCAAGTATTCGCCAACTGTTTTTTAACTCATAAACATAGCAAAGCATAATATATAACATAACATAACATAACATAACATAACATAACATAACATAACATAACATAACATAATAACAACATAACATATCATAACAAACATAAAATGCAATGACATGGCATGATACGATATGACATGCATGACATGACATGCATAACATGGCATGTTGTATTCATCCAAGAAAGTATACTGTATGAAGGTGGCACGTACGTCAAGTATTACTTTCTTTAAATTTGACTTTATGTGCATTTGCGTTATGTTCCAGACAGTTGCGAGCCTGTGTGATTTGAACATTCAATGAAACCATGGACTTTAAATTATCAGAGGATGGTAAAGATGTTAATGTTTTATTTCGTGAATTAGCTTATGACTACTTCGACCGAACAGGTACGTTACTTCATTTCAAATAATCTTTATCGGCGTGCATTTGCATAACAGAGACCAATTCTATCAAATGCCATCATTTTCGTGTCATTCAATCAGATTAGCCAAACTGATCAAACTCTATTGTTGGTTGTAAGCTTCGACACGATTGCTAAAAAGACCGACTCATCTCGACCGAATTTTAATCAGATTGTGTCACTCATGTACATCACAGTACAGTGATGGACAGGTCAAATGCTCTGCCAAGGCACGGTCCCTGTATGTGTCATACATATTGAAAGTAATGCTTCAGCAAGATTGCTTCGAGAAAAGTGACATTCACTCAGTTTCAGAATTCATATTTTCGATATAAATAAATTAATAAAAAAATAAATAAAATAAATAATTATCATTATATTGATTCTAAGCTGTACAGACAACATCAAGGCGGCATTGAGCCGTGTCAAGTTCCAATGAGCCAAACTTATTCTAGTCCAACATAGATAGTTGAGGCCATGATGTTGTTGTCTTCTTGTCATCTTATATTAAAAAGAACAGACACAAGAATCAAAAACAGGGGTAAATGTCAATATTAAAATTTCAAGAGAAATCTTCGGTTGCACATGACCAGTCAAGGCTGTGTATGATCATCAAAGTGAGTCTCTCAACTTTCAATAGAGATACAGATTTTCATCTGGGACTGAAATAAACGGAAAAAAGGGAAAACCCATTGTCGTCTAAAGGGAAAGAAAAATGATGATGTTGCCCTTTTTCGATATAATTATGAAACGTTTTCTGCCTGGGTTATCGTAAACCTCACACATATAGCTTTTATGTTTGCAGAACATAAAATACAGTGTAACACTATTTTACTCGCAGTGGTATCTTACCGTGTGATGGTGTTTTTTAGAATCACTATTTCTACTGTTCTCTCGAAAGGTTATCCATAGTAATGTTATTACATATGCACAGCGGTCAAATGACATTACTAAGATATAATGCTCCGAACTGTTAAACTCTTTTCTTTTTACTACATTTTGTGGGGACTAATTTTGAAACTTATGGAGTAAGTAAAGTTTTATTCTACCAATAGAGATGACACAGGGCTGACGGCCATTTTTGAATTCAAGTATTGGTAAATATTGGCACGCTGACCCCTGATTTTTATTCTTTTTCTATTGTTAAAGAGAATGGTTGAAAGTTTGCTCGAGGAAAGTTTGAGAAAAGTTTAAGTCTCTCATTTTCGAGGCGTAACTTCTTAAAAATCACGAATCACTCATGATTGTACTTCATTTTGACAGGCACGTTAAGCATCTGGAAGGCATCCTACCTATTTGAAGTATTAAAAGTGATAGGGATGCGATGTGGTCTACACCGTGAGTTCATATATCCAAGAGTAGACACAAGAAATTTGACTTCACGTGGCTCTGATCCAAATAAGAGATTCCTACACCCGAATCATATGATCGTTGTCAAGACAAAGGAAATAGCTGTGTATCCAGCCCTATATGGAAAGGTAGCACGTGGCACACAGCTCAAAGGCACCTGCTCCATTCAACACATCGGGAGGTCTTCGTATTGCATTCGACATGAACTTCAACTCGCCAATACCGGTGAACTGGTGTGCAGTGGTTCAACTGTGAGGGTGCTTATTGATAAAGCTACCAGGAGGCCTGTTCACTTTGAAACTGCCCGTGTAAAACAAAGCTTACCCTTCGTAAAGGGTCACAGTGGTACATACAGTTTCATGAGGCCAATATTGGATCAGCCGCCTCCATATTCATATCGCTATTCCGTTTCAGTGCGTGCAAGCGACATGGATTCAAATTATCATGTCAACCAATCAAATTACATCAAATACTGTATGGACTGTGTGGCATTCGGTGCTAGGGACCATGCATATTCACTTTTCACCCAAGACATTGCCTTATACCCCATTAAATCATTGTCAGCGTTGTATATCGGTGAAAGCAAAGCCGGGCAAATCTTGGACATAATTTCATGGGAAGACAAAGATAAACCATACATAATTTACTTCATCATTAGAAGAGGTAAAGAAGACATCTATCACAGCATTGTAAAGTTTAATGTTATTAAATCTAAAATGTGATCATTATTTTCCAATAATTTCCAGGATCCGTAACAAAGTTAATCATAATGAATAACTAAGGTATTTGAATGTTCTTTTTTCGCGTCTTTTTGTGGTCTATACTCTAACGCATCATGATTTGTGTGTTACTAAATTCAAACTCTTCTTACTTGACAACAATCTTTATGTTTATCAACATCGAACTTACACACATTCAATGCATAGTGCCTGCCAGACAATAGGAATCCAGGTAATTTGAAACATGTCTCTCATTATTTTGAAGAAATCTTTGAAATCTGCGATTGTCAATTGTTTTTTAACCAAATTTCATACTCTTAGCAAAACTACCGCCAATTTTTAATTATTTGCTTATAGCTCTCATATTTGGTATTACAAACTTACTGATCAAATGAAAGCGTAGTGTCATTGTGCTTTTTTCACCACTAAATTTTTAATGTATAGCGTAGTCAGTGCATGTGTGGAAGAAATATTCGAATCAATGTGTCTTCAACAGGGAACTATCGATATCGGATCGATCGTTGGGAGGAGATACAAACTAACCAGATATGAACTGGAAATGCTCCCGTGTTTTTGTAGATGGTGCAGTTATCTTTATATCGACATTTTACTGTGATGTTATTGATATGCCATTATATTTGTTACAATCTACATTACGAGCTATATTCATTTTGTATAATTTCAATTAAAATGTTTTTAAGAATGCAAAATTAGTATGATAAATTTCTTCACTGCTTTATATCACTTCATCAATGTATGTACCAACTTGGAGATAAAGATACCTTATTAGGAAGTTCATAAATATGCAAATGAGCAGTACAAGTGCAATGATACTGTCATTCTGAGGATATCTGATTTCTGGACAAATCATTCTGCATATTAGCATTAACTATGCAAGACCTACCCACCAAAAGCTAATAATTTAATGCCATTTCCAAACAACATCTACGCACCAAATTTTACTTCGATCCACTGCGCCATTCTAGAGATATCGCTCCAACAGACAGACAACAGACAGACAGATAGACAGATAGACATATAGAGAGACATCGATACGAACACGTGAGCAAAAAGTAAGAAATAGAGTGTAAATTGCCTTGTACTTCTCGTTCAGTATCATGAATCAGAGTCCACCAAAATGTTTAAATTTAATCTTCTCGAAATGACAGGATACATGTAGGTTACTGTGAAACTTACACGTTTCAAATGATTTTCTTCAAACATCCTTTTATGTACCTTTTGTACAAAGAAACATTTGCGCAGTGTCGTTTTACAGCATTGGTACACTCCCATTTAGCCCTGCGTAAGATTCTGGATGTTCCCGGCGTTGTACGGTTTGGTGGCAGGCTGTGTAACGCCGGGAACACACAGCATTGAACGCAGGGCTAACTCTCAGTGTGCCCCAGACTGTTAACCCTACTTTCAGGTGACAGGTACACAATCACAATTGATAACATTGAGCTTTGGCCAAACCATCGCAGGAAAAGGGTTAATATTGTCACGCAGATCGGTTGAAGTAGGCAAAGAATCTCAACACAACCAAGTGATTGTGATCAAAGTCCAGCTGTCTCTCTTCGTCTTTATTTCGGAAACTCAAACAAACATTCTGAGCGATAGTTTGAACCACTTTATTTAACCTGTTCACCCCAAATTCCCTGTAAACAGGTCCACTACCACCATTGATAACAATGGGATTGGGCCAAACCATGGTGGTGAAAGGGTTAATGTTTCAAATATCCAAAGGATACAAAAATAACACTTACCATTGAAAAAGTAATCTAAATACCATAAACATATGATGGAAAACCTCAATAATTGTAGCTTTGTACAATTCTTTTCAATTTACTCCATGTATCGGCTATTTTGTTGGTTTATGATAAAAAATGCTGAACCACGCAAGTGTTAACCACATTTTTGGAGAAATGTTCTGCCTCCTAATGAATAAAAAGGACGCGATGACAATTTTCAATTTACAAGTAAATGTTTCTTAGTTATGTATACACAATACCTGATTTTGAAAAGACACTCTTAAATTATATGTAATTGCATTTTATTAAGTTGAGGCGCATTCTACGTGAATGCAAATGTCAAAATATTTTTCATTCAGTCCGTATTTGCTTTATCGAGCAAGGATATCTATCCTCAGGCGATTTTTGAAAGTAAGGGGTCATAGATGATTTCCAGAGCTAGTAGCATTGAAGATTAAATGTATATGAATCTGCTCTGTCATAATGTCGATGGACGAAACACTGGAAATCACCTATTTACTAGTAGGCAAGACCCGGAGGACAACCAAGATGGTTAGTTGTCCCTGCACTAACTCAAGAGCTATGCTATCCGTAAACTTTCTAAGCCCGTTGAAGTGTGCCCTCAACATTAATCGTATCCTCGCCACATTTTAACATGTAATACGTCGAACAAAAAAAAGCGGAAAGGGGAGCTAGAGAAACAATGATTGGCAACGGAAAAGATGGGGGACTTAGGGGAGGCCCTAAAACTTCCTGAGGACAGTGAATCTTCAATTATTTTCGCACGATGCGAGTTAATTTAGCCAATATCATCACTCTGAATTGGAAAGAAAGTGACCACTTCACACGTCCTCATTAAAGACACGAGTTTCAGTGACTTCAATTCCCTCGAACAGGTAATTATCGGCTGTTTTATGATCTTTGCGCCTTGAGATAATTGACAGATGGAGACTAACAGTGGTTGAAGGAAATACCCTGGCCTCTTGCTGATTGCTTATATGTCCATTGGTGACCATGAGACCATGTTGATGACCATGCTGAAACCATACTGATATGTACACCCAGCTACTATAGGGAGCTGCATTTGCTGCGGCTTTCGGAGAACATTTTTGTCACGTTGCTTCTAATTGAAATGAAAATTATTTTAAGTGAGGGCACTTCAAGGAAAATAACAATTGGACAGCCGACCGGGCCATTAGCTTTAAACACAGACAAATAGAAAAACATCTTGCTATTTGTCTGTGCTTTAAAATGTGAAACGTGAACCAGTTGCTTTCTTAGTTTTGATTGGTAAACATTCTTTTATTAAACAGTAGATTTTCTGAATAATTCAGAAAAAATGTATGGTTTCAGACAGATGTGTCCGTTATATGATGAAAAAAAGAAAGGGAGTTGATTACAATTGCAATATGGAAGAATTGATAGGGGGTGTGTTGTATATTCAAAGACCGATTTTCGATTTATTAAAGATCAATTTTGCTTACGGCGTGTGCACAATCCCTGCTGCTCAAATTAAAGTTTTAAATTTGTAGCTTTTGCTAATTTTAGGTTTACTGTATTTGAATGCAAATGCCATAATGTTCAATCCACAGCAGTTTTGATGTCACGATTCGATTTGACGTTGATGAAATATGATCACTATCTGGCTTGAAACAGTCCATTAATCAAGCGAGAATATCCTACCACAGGCGAACTTTTGACAGGAATGGGTGACCAGGTATGCCCTGCTAAGCCAGTACAACCGAATTATGACTCTTTACTATGACCTCATTATGCTACATACCTAAGTTGATGAAACATTCAAAGCCCCTTTTTGTTAGTGAAAGAAACACCGGAAGCATAGACGATTATCAAATGATGATCAATCAACGACTAGCTACAGATTCTTCCTGTAAACGGTCTCTCCTTGCCCATACAGGTGCGACCCCTAAAGACAGGCACTCTTTCCACACTTTAGAAGGTGGAACAAGCACAATGTAGAGTGGGGCGGCGGGTTTGGATAGACCTGATATTATTGTCTCCAACACTGTTTATATAGAAAGGTTTCCGCCTGCAGGTCAAGCGTCAGCTGTGATGCTACTAACTATACTTACATACACTATGTTGACAGTTGACAATGCAATTGATAGGCATAATCGTTGT
>LD343623.1:68072-79178 GCA_001465055.1 Ptychodera flava | reverse complement strand
ATCTCACTTGGATAACTAGGCATGGAATATTTTTGTAGTGAATATAGTGATGCTGTCTCAGGGGATCTCTATAGATGGCTCTGCCCCTTGAATACCAATTTTGATGTTTATCTGGTACCGTACCCTTACCCTTGCTTACCAATGCTTGACACGTAGTCTCGTTATTTATCATGTTTGTGATCCAAGGACTCTTTTCACAATAATAAAAGTATAACGTATTGCGAAGCCTGCGACATTATGAGAAACAAATACTAAATATTGCCGTAACATATGTTTTCTCTGTTAAGAAAGAGGAAACACATACAAACTGATTGTACCTGAGAAAACTGAAAATTCAAAACCTTCCAAGGGCAATTTCGAAAACCAAAGTACTTCTTTCAGCTATCTTTCTGACTTTAATAACAATAACATTTTGTTCTGATATTTTTCAGTTGCTGGAACTGCTTCTCGTCAGATACCTTGAGAAATATGCCGAGCCACCCCGGGAAGAGACGAGCGGTTTGCAGCAAGAATAAGTTGCTCGAGGAGGAGCATAATCTTCCCGTGCTTTATTTAGCTCAGAAATTTCACACATTTCAATGATTCAAAGGATAAAATTAGATTATATAGTTTTATACTCATGGTTGTTGTTCGTAGTTGACAGAAACCACAAAGTGTTTTGTCCAACATAGCAGATATTTAACTTCGCAGTGTACCAATATAACGTTTGACAGTAGGAATCGATAATAGTGAAATACGTAGTTTCTCTAAAACACACACAGAAACAGACACAGACACAAACCTAGACACACTCATAAACACAGACCGAAAGACAAACAGGCACAAACAGACAGACAGACAAACAAACAGACACACAGACACAGACACAGACACAGACAGACAGACACACACACACACAACATGAACTACCGTGTAGTAAAGTTTGCATATATAGAAATAATAATGTTTTTTTTATTAAAATCGAAATTTGTGATTATTCCGAGTCCAAATAGCATTTAAACAAAGTATAGGTGCAAATTTCAAAAATTCACTGTGCACCTTCCAATTAGACTGTAACTCTTGCTATGTAGTTAGACCCATTCGAGCTTCACGCTGGTTCTGTGTTCTCTATAGAAGTAGCCTCCAAGCTCCAGCAACCAAGTAAGCTCGTAAAATTATTCGTAATTGTTATTCAACATCCTAGAATTAACACTTTTTAAAGTGGATTTCCGTTGTAGCTTTATTAGTTTCAAAATGATATAAACGTTTATACCAATTGCGATTTTGACTGAAATTTTCATTTCTGTGTTGAATGTATCTTTTATAAAAATATGCTTTTTGTAATTATAACTTTAAATTTTACTGCCTCTGACTTTTGAGTTTCGGAGTTAAGTTGATCTACTTTTCAATTGATTTTAATTTTAATTTTTCGATTTTCGGTCCACTTGCAAGAAAAAATTCATTGTCGTTATGATTTTCATTTTGTTCTGATTTCATTTGCGTCTTGCCTTAATCTTTCCATTAAATTATTAAAGTTATTTCCATTTTCAACCTTACCCTGCCAATGTTAGCAGCAGCTAACGAGTGGTTTGATCAGGGTGATAAGCCTCCGCTTTTGAGATTAGTAGAACAAATTAATGAAGGCGAGTTGGCAGGACAGTTACAGATAACTAGACACACTGTCTAAAGCTGAAACATTGTATTAAAGGAGGTAAGGCGTAGTCAGAACAACACCACCGGGTTCACACGAACAACCCTTGCAAATGATACATTCTGAGGCAGGATGTGTGGTTTTGTTTTGACTACTCAAGACCTCCTTCAAAACAATGCTTCAATTTCCGCAGGGCTGATTTCTTGGTTATTGACTGATATTACTACACCGATGGTAATTACAACTGACAGTGTTGGCAGCTCCTCAATTTAGACAGTGTGTTTAGTTCGTGTATTGCCACTGCCAATGGTTCAAAGCAAACCACTGTAACATATATGGACTGTTTTCTTTGAACTACTATACACACACGACATAGAAAAATCTTGTACAAGAACGTTAAATAATTGACATTAATTGATCAAGATCTATAGACATTGTTTGCAATACCCTGTGTTGATAATCGAAATGCAATTAAATTTATGCTACAAATTTGGCATGGTTCGATATATTGTGTCGATGTGCTGCATACAGTTCTTTCGGGGATTTATTTGGTTTGAAACAGTTGCATTTCAGTATTCAAATGTGGAAATACCGCCTGTGGTCTCTCTGTCAAAGCAAATTTGCAGCTAAATTTTGGTCCATCCATGAAATGATGACGGTTGATACATTGTCGTTCCAAGGTAAATATTACTGTGCGGGCTTTCGCAGCATTAGATACCACTGTGCATGTGCAGACTTGAAATAGAAAATACCGGTATGTTGCAGTATTTTCTATTTTCAATTTAGGTCGGACTAATAAAAAGGCTGAATAATATCACGGATTACGTCTGGGTTATCATTAAATGGAAAGCATTGTTTGGCTGCTATCCAGATGGACTAATTTTAATAAATCGTACATCAATAGTAAAAACACAATATATAAAAGGAGTATTTTCAGATTTAACACATTTCAGCATAGCATGGAAGTCAGCAAGTAACCTACTTTCAAAACTCTTCATTGGGATCTCATATTAGTCAACAGATTCGCCACGATCTGTCACAGATTGCTTCTACTCTTCGTTTGACGAGCCGGTCTCTGAAAACCACTGGAACTGGAGCCTCTCCTTACTCAATGAAGGAAACGAATCCACTTATAGCTGTTAAGTCAAAACGAAAACTTCGGTACGTAAGACTGACCAATTCATGCAAGATTAAACTTTCCTTCGCGTCACTTGAGTTAGATAATTCATGTACTTTCTAATATTCGTGAATATCTATCGTACTTTAGAAAGCTAGAGCGCAGACTCAATCTAGGCTTGTAGAGCACAAAGCAGTACTTGCAGATTATGCAATTATATCCACTTGGCAAATTCTGAGTGCTTTTGGTATAATTTTGTCTCCAATGTAGAGATAAGTATTCAAATGCTTATACCCGACTGCATATATATATATATATATATATATATATATATATATATATATATATATATATATATATATGCATAATTTTCTACACAATAGCGTACACAGTGGTTACAATCGTCTAAATATTGTGTGGCATGTTTCCTCCATGCCGGGTGTGATAGAGACTTACGAGTGAGTTTTTCGGCCTAACATTATCTGCCCTTTAGAGAGACACTCCACCTTCATTTATTTGGCGTACGTCTGTTATTCACTGATGTTGCGGCCTCTTTTTTTTCATTTTTAACAATTTAAAACATTTAACTTTACACTGGTTTCATCACATTTTGTGAAAAATATACACTATGCTTTTAAGTGCTATATAATAAACGACATCTTTTGCCAATAAAGCTTTTACATTTGGAAATACAGTAATTTCAAATTGCTTATCATGATTTGAATCACTTTTTAATTGTAAATCTTTCAAAACCAACTATTTAAGAATGATAATACATATGCAAAACAAATTTGTCGTTTTTTGTTTACATATACTCTTTTTTCATGTGAAATATTAAATTTCATAAAGTTTTCTACCCCTTATTTGGAGTAAACCAGTGCTGCAAACTAAACTTTATATTCTCTGTATTTTGAAAATATATAGTATGATGGAGTTTTCATGTCATCTTTGATAGAAAATATTGCTTTGGATAAAAGTTTGTTGATTAAGTGCAACCTTAAAACTGATTTTATGAAATTTTACTTTTGACTTTGACGTACTTCTGCTCGAGCAACTCTGTGCGACGGAAAACTCGGGTTTCGTGGAAGGATCAGTGAAATCAAATAAAAAGGGTATCTTTCGCCTTACAATTGCATTTTTGTCTTATCTTTTGAACATAACATTTAAACTACACACAGTTCATATATTAAGGTTTCTTCCTCTACAGTGATGGAAAATGACCCTCACCTTAAGTACTGGAATGAGTTCATGAGTTTAATCGATTTGAATTACACATGCACTTTGTTAATGTAAATGTGACTTGGTGCCGTACGTTGTGACTTCAAATCCGATTGGAAATCTACTGTATTTTCTACCCTTGGTTGATAGCTCTGCTAGTGGACAGAATTGTCCCCAAAGCTCTTTCGCCGTGTAAAGCGATGTATTTATTGCTCTGATAAAGTTTTTTTGCGATGTGTGATAGTGAGTGTATGAGTGTGAGCGCTTCATGAACTCTACAGCATGTGGAGGGTTCGCAGTCAGAAAAATTGTATCAACTTAGCTCGGTTATTGAACCACTCTTTTTAAGGATGGGGTTATGCCTAGCGGTTTTGACTTCGATGCCTTCGCTAGGTGACTAGGTGCGGTACGTTGTGAGTTGAAATGCAATCGAAAATCTACCGTATATTATAAATGTCAAGTAACAATAAAGGAAAATACAATGAACACGTCGATTGGGAGCAATGTGGGATAATTGGATAGTGAAGTAGTGTCGGTTTAATCAGCAAATGTAAGCTCACACTTGTGTTTATGGGTAATTTGTATTATTGCAATATTCTGCTATAGGATACCTAACACCTTTGAGGAATTTGAAAAATATGAAGATCTAATTATCCCAAATAAGTTCCAATTGTGTTAATTAAAGTACCAAGACGAGAAATTGACCTTTTTAGTCTAACAATTCTCTAATGGTTAATAAGCTCAGAACCCCGTATAATATGTTTACATTTTCTGAAAGCCTACATATAGGGAACATTTTGGTATCCACAGTGTCACCATCGTTTTTCACCGCTCTGGAAGTTATTCTGGCATCAAAATTGTCAAAGAAGGTTTAAAAAAATTTGAATTACCCTTTGGAAGACCTTTAGAACAATTTGCACTCACAAAAATTTCAGCCACATATCTCAAAGCATTGAAACAAAATATAGGGAAACCGATTTTTTAAAGGTTATGTAAATTACCTGTTACGCGATAGTTAATGGTGACACTATTGTAACCAAAATGTTTCCCTATATCTAGGCTTTTCGAAAATATATAATTTACGGGGATTCTGAGCTTATTAAACACTAGATAGTTGTTAGTTTTAAAAGGTCCATTTCTTGTCTCGGAACCTTTAAGAAAGAACACTTCCTCTCCAATAAGAGTGTAGAATTAGTGTCAGCAGATTTTTTAATGTGCTCAACATCGACATAAAAATACTGACAGTCGCCTTACGTTACTCTTCATGTTCCTCGATTTATTCATATATTGCTATTTATATTTAACATTGGCACTTCTAGTCGCAACTCTTGCATGTGTACAACATAAAGGCCGTTTGATCACTGTGACAGTTTTGACAGCTTTTGTGATACCACGGTAAAATACATATGAGTAGCAAGTTATTTTTCGCGCTTAGAACGCTACTATTGTATTTCGTTGGTGTTTTTGCTCCATGGTGTGTTGGCAAATGGTATGTTAAACATGGGTCTATTTGAATTTAAAATTATTTACCCCCGTACCCATTTTTGTGGAATTTGCCCTATCATGATTAAGTGCCACTCTTGGGCCTCCACTTACATACATCGTTATATAGTGTACTTGGATCTTTTTCCAGTAAAATAAATTTGAAAGGTTCTAAAAGAAGGGATTTACTGCAACCTCCGTTTGAGTGGGATGAACCAGACACAGACGAAACCATATTGCTCCATTCTTAAAATGCTTATGACTGTAGAGAAGTTGCTCGTCACGTATAGCACCTATTCTATTGCACCATGTTAGATAAAACGGTCTGTGATAAAACCGACCATAATACGTCATCAGGGTAACAACAATCGACACTTTTCTTGTGAAAATACGGAGACTGAGTAGATATCTACACAATTGGCAATGGAACACTCCCATTAGAAATAATGAGAAATTAGATACTGTGGGGCGATTGTCTTGCAAATCACGTCGGAGCCGTTAAAATTATTTTTAGCGCCATTCCTTTTAGGAAAAGTGCAACACTATCACCGTGCTGTAATAAAAGTATTGTCGTAAAATTATGAATGCAAAGCTGGTCTCCTATATGTGATTACGTTCGGAATGAAAATCTAATTTTCTAATAGCTTTACCTGAGTTAATCATTTGTGTAAATATATAATTAAAAACCTGCTTCCTTTTCGTTTATCAAGGAAGTGAAAAGATTGAGTGAACGTAGATAAATTTGTTGATTGGCAATGTGACGCACTCATGAGAAATCCTGTAAAGAGACGTTCGTGCCTTGAAATGTTTGATTGTCTTATATTTTATGTCGGTCCTTTGAGGCTATTTTCAGTGCCATTGCAAATAGCTCGGTAAGAGTGCAACCCTGTCATAGTGCAGTAATATAATGGATCTCGTAAAATCATGAAGGCCATACTCGTATCCATTGTGTCTGATCACGTTCGCTGAGAAACCTAATGCGCGTATAGTAAACGCCTATTTACCCAATCATAAAAATTGTAACGCCTGGTTAGGACCCTGTGCTGTTAGGAATGGAACATTTTCCTATTTTAGAGATTCGTTGCTCACCCTTGGCGCCCATTGCACTCTAACCAACCACCATTATTTCAAAGCCGCCGACAACATTAAACATGTGTGTGTGTGTGTGTGTGTGTGTGTGTGTGTGTGTGTTGTTTGTAATTTAAGTATTCTATTATAATATGTAAATATGTGTCCATGTTCCTATGTCTGTATGCATGAACGTATGGGAGGATGGATGGATGGATGGATGGATGGATGGATGGGTAGATGGATTTTTTGATTGGTGGATGAATTGATAGATTTTACATTTCATATCCATTATTGGCATTGGACCGCCAGTCGATTGATAAGAACGTAATTCAGATTGCCCCCACTTATCAGTTTTCGCTGTCAAGGGGTCCAATAAAAGTCAACACAAGAACTCTTTTGTAACTGATGAATATCAGCTTGCATGTCTTGACGATGATGCCAAAAAAAATCAACAGGAAACAAGTTAGTTGAAGCTGCACGCTACACGCAAATCTGGTTGGAAACAATGTTTAAATTTAATTTCCAAAACAAAAACTGAGGGACTTTAACAGTGCCGCCGTCCGTGTTGATCTGTCAGTTGCTAAAAAATGAAACGTTCGCGAAAGGGTCGTTGGTTTCACTGTTGACCTAATCTAAGCAACGACTATCGAATACAAAAACTTGAAACGATCGGATAAAGAAAGGAGTATTTGTCCACACGGAACCATTACTAAGGCCGCTGATGAAATTTCCGTCCATCATAGCACAGTACGAGTAGCGTGGGACAATATATTGTCGAACGGGTTGTGTGAGCGATTGTCATAGAGGTAGACATCCTTTTCAAAGTAAGCCCCACAGATAATATACGCAATGACATATGTTTTCCTTGTGATTTTCGATTTTGTGTTCAACTTCACGATTCTCAACGTTGTTCAGTCCGTTGTTATTACTGTAGAAAACGGACATAAGGGGCTGTCAGACATAGCAAGAGTGTAAGGAAATTAATAAATTTATGATTTATGAATACTGTTAACAAAAATTAAATACTTCTGTCATTATTGTACACTTACAGAATTACCCTTCTGCACTCGACTCTCGAATGATGATCACTTTCCATGCCAAATTTACCTAGTTGTAGTACAGATTTTGTTATTAATAAATTTATGATTACTTTATAAGAATTTAAATTAAAATGTGTCTTTTACAAAATAGTCGTTTTGTTATATAGTCTTTAAATAACATGTGAAAATTTCAGACAATTTGACCCGACCTGAGTAGAGTTAAATGCTTTGAAAATCTTGAAATTGGGAGAAGAAAGAAGCAAGGAAATCGGGTGATTTGCATACATTTGCATAAATTAACCCTTCTTTATCATGCAACATACGACTGCTTGACAAGCTGAAAGGTTAACCCAACCAATATTTTAATCTTGTGTTAATAAATTAATTGAAATTGAATGAATATTTGCTAAAAAGTGATTTTTGAGCAAGGTACGCTGTGATGGGTGCAGCGCCCCCTTAAATGGTAAGAGCGAGTAAAAAAGAAAGTTTTCAAAGCCACGTAGAGAGGACTGGCTGTATAAGCTGGCCACCTTCCCTTTTTTATACTCCTAGTGTATTTGATGCCCCGGTCTGCCGGCTGGCCGCAGATGTCATACACAACTCATACAAATACACATACAGCGATTTTAACGAGGGTTGTTCCGAAGAAAGGAAGCTCAACCCGGATGAAGTACTAATGCGCCTTTGTTGATATCAATGTTTCATAATAACGATTGATTATTTTTAATAGTTACGAAAAGAATATCGTATTTTAGACTAATCATTTCCACTGCACCTGTGTTTACTGTTCAGAGAGTCCGCCTATCGGCAGTACTGTGACCGCGCATTAAGTTACTGAGCAATGTTGCTGCAGTGTAACTATATTGACCATATTTCTGAGGATTTGTGCTACAACAGCGTGCATTTGGCATAAATCCTTACGATCATTAAGGATTCGAGTGCTGTAGGGTACTTTTGTAAGTAAACATTAACGACAGCTGAGTAATATCAATTATTTATCAATAATATTCAGAATCATAAATTTATTAATAACAAGGTCTGTAATACAATTGCACGAATTTGGCATGGAAAGTGATCATCATTCAAGATTCAGGTGCAGTAGAGTACTCGTTTAAGTATACAATAATGACAGAAATATTTAATTTTTATCAAAAGTATTCATAGTCATAAATTATGAGATGCAAACTTACTTATAATATAAACCAAATTAGACACAACAAGATCGACATCCCGGTCACTCAAGTCGATCAGAGTTTTCAGTAAAAATAGAAATGCAATGTTTACTGTTCGTAGTTTTTCATGTGATTCCTTTTTCACAGTAACTACTGCAATTTCAGGATTCAGGTCCAAGTTCAATATTCATTTTGCTTGTCGTTTTTCATAATTATAAACCTTTATTCCCCGTTTTTGTTTCAAAGAATTAAAATTGTAACCAGATATTTGTGCGGCGTCAACTGACTTCTGTTTCCTGCGGATTGTTTTTGCAGCAAACGTGTGGACATGCTAGCTGATATTATCAGTTACAATTGAGTTTTTTTTGTTGACTTTTATTGGACCCTTGACACTGAAAAATGATAAGGCTGCTTGCGCAAAAACGGTGAGGGTGACAGAGGAATTCAGGAGGGATTCAAAAATGTTTGGGTAGTGGGGGGGAAACTTGAAAGCTTTGAATGCCTATGGGGGACATGAAATTTTTTTATTTCCCTTTTACCTCTACATTTCCAAATTCCAAGGTTGACAGGTAATGCAATGAAAAGTGAATAACATTTTAATGTCATCAAATTATTCTAATGGTATTAATAATTAAACAAAATCTAGAACCATTGTGTCACATTTCATGCCTTTTATCTCGAAAAAATCTTAATATGTATGATTTTTCGTAAAAAAACAAACCAGTGGGCCTAGTAACAGGGCAGGAGCTACAACTATTGGTAATTTGTTTAATATTTCTATGCAATATATCAAGTACAGTTTCTTGCTGTCTCCCTATAGTATGCTGAAATATACAATATTCAGTTTGTCGACAAAGCCTGTATATATAATCATACCAGTATATTGATGGCGCAAATACAGCGATATGATTGGTCGAGACGCGAAAATAACCATGGTATATTGGCGATATACCACGGCAGGCATACGCGCAAGCTCTTCAGCCTGAGCAAAAATCCATTTTTGACGTTCCACACCAGAATTTAAATGTACTGTTATGATATAATAGCAATAAATCTCACCCAGCGACGGTATACCACTCGGTTTTGACCAGTTCACTTCATATATGCACTCACTATCACTCGTGCATATATGTCGTGAACTGGTCAAAATCTCGTGGTATACCGTCGCAGGGTGTGATTTATTGCTTAAATATACAATGCAAAGTACAGATACAAAGATTCTGTCGGCAAGTTGAATGCTAGACAGCTCAACATGCCATAGTTAGTAGAACAAGAACACACTTGTATAAACTGAATAAAAATATTGTCCGTATAATCAAAGTTAATAAAACTACTACCTTGCTACTACATTGTCATTGTCACTGCATAGCGGCAGTGACAGAGATCGATCTGACTCTGATGTAGTTGAAGAAGAGTTTGGGTCAAGTGACGCTCATGATAGTGAAATATACATAAGGTCAGACCAGAGACCAACACATAATTTGGAAGACCATGAAACTTGAGAGTTATCAGGGATTTTTGAATTTTGGCATATGAGAATAAAGACTCTCAACGAAAATATGTGTGACTGAATGGAATTGTTAATTTTCTACTAAATTTGCCATTATTACATGAAAAAATGTAGAGATTAAAATGTTTATTTTATGGAATACTTTAACCTTCCTGTTTTGTCAATTTTGAGAAGCATCTATATGTCCTATATGTCTCATAGTTTTGAAAAATATTTTTTGCTAGGTCACTGTGCTCAGTTTTTCACTATGACAGTTTGGCAAAATGTACCAAGGAATTCTCAATTTGCATACTCTCTGATGATTGTCGTTTTGTTGTTTGCTCTCCAGCAGGTGCCATTGACCTGACCAGAGCTGGATTAACGCAAGTCGGCTTAGACTGATAATTCCAAAAGACCCACTGATACGTTTTAAAATGAATCGATTTAAGAACTTGCCTTAAAGGAATATGGCCCTGCAAACTGATAATAATATGTAGTGTTGAACATCTGCGAGTAGACATGCCCAATAAATGTTTTATTTTTCTTTGCGCTAATCCACAATAAGTGTGCGGCTATGTGATAATGGGCGGAGGGCTTGAAAAATGTTGATCCTATAGATGGGGACTTGAAAATTTTTGCTGGTATTGAGGCGGGGAGGATCTGAATTATAAATACTATTTCAATCACGATTCCTCCGGCGACCCCCCGCCCGCCCGCCTCCCCAAATCGTTATTTTTGAACGCAGTCTAAGTGCGAGCAGTGTAAATGACGTTCAGATCAATCGTTTATTGATCCCAAGCCAAATAATGTTTGTAGTATGTTTGTACGTATATATCTGTGTGTATGCGAGTGCTTTCGAGCATATTTGACGTACATTATAGCTGTTT
>LD343623.1:44890-58254 GCA_001465055.1 Ptychodera flava | reverse complement strand
TTGTGTTATGTAGTGTAGCTATGTCAGTCTGTTGTTCTACTCCCTGAAGCATGATGATATATCCCTTGACTGGTTTATTGACACAAACCATGTAATGTATAAAAAGAATTGTTATTGTTGAAAATCTAATTATTCCAGTGTTTTGCCCAGAGTGCGTTCTTGCATCTTTTGACGCAGAATTAGCAACAATGTCCCGCAAAAATACCGGACATGGGTCACAGGGATGCACTAAAATCAGGGCTAGAATTGTAAGTCCAGCGTCCACAGACAGACTACATTTTTAGCTAATAAATTACACACTTGATAGCCCGAACAGTTATTGCTTCTCTATTGAGAAAATGAAACATTTAAAATTTAGTCTATTTTTTTCGTCACAATGTAAAAACTTTTGAAAAATCAGTTAGTCTGTTACAGTCTACGATTCATGGTATGAGCAAGGCGATGTGCGTCCACTCGGCCCTGCAGCCTTGGGGACAAAAATCAAATGCCGGGCCACGTACGATCCCGATAACCACAATGATTTCGGAAGCGGAAGGCTTGTAAAAAGAACAACTTACTTTTCACAAAGCAAATTTTATTGACCAACAACTTGAAATGAAACGTTTACATGTAAATATATGCTAGTACAGTGAAGTACGGAGAATCAAATTTTCAGTCACTATACTAGCCCGGGCACATGGCATCACACGGAATTGACTGCACGTGTATTTGGTGTACTGGAAGCTGGTGACTTCATCTAAAAATATCATCAACCCCCCATTTTTTGTTGAAACACTATATCCCTGACTTTCAAAGTAGTAATTTGCCTTAAATTTCCCCAGAAGGCGTCTCATAAAACTCTCCGATCGTCTGCAAGCCAGCCCACCTAGAGATCGAGGTCAAGCTGAATTCGTTATATAGTCAAGACCCCTAGCTCGATTGTAGCTGATCTTAACAAGAACCACCTAGCTTGTCAAAACAGCGTTATGGCTATGTGCTATTGCTATCATGATGATCAAGGAGTTTTCCCACATATTTGTTTTCAAACTATATTTTTGCAATTTTCAGGGAAAATGTCAGTCATTGGAGCAATTATAAAAAAGAAGAGAACTTTATAGCAGTAATAAAAAACCCAGGTTACAATGTGCATCAAACTATTGTCTTCAACCACTTCTAGTTCTGGAGTCATAAGTGTAATGAAACATTCTTCTTTATTTCTGTTAAACACATGTAATGCAGGATCCCCGTAAAAGAAAAATGCGCATGAAATTGATTTTATCATGATGATGTCTTTTTTACGATTCAAAACTGTAAATATAACCAGTTAAAATGACTTTGTCACAAACCATTATAGGAGACGCCCAGCAATCTTAATTTTACAATGAATATATGTATTCATGATATCAATTTTTTGATGGAAAACAACAGCCCTACATGTTTACAATACCTTTCTGCCTTGGTGACTTGACTTTGCTTTGCGTTCTTCGCTCACACATTGACCCCCATTGTAACTTAGTGTCCTCCTATTTTAACAATCATGGGACACTGTGTCCCACCTTTACAATTCCTTGGCAAAACACTGTATTCTCTGGGGCTTTGTCAAGTGTCCTGCCACTGAAGTACCTAGCGGACTGTACCATTATATTTGGGGGTGCCCAAAAGGTGTCAGGGCCTGAATTTAGCTGTTCGACAACACTTTTGCCAATTATAACTATGTGCAAATTCATGTGCAAGTCCTGCATGGGAACAGGTTATTTACAGTTGTTAAAACTTTTTGTGTTCATGCACGTTGTACAGGTGCTGTAATAGAATGTGTGAAGAAGGTGCCTTAATGAATAGATATAATCCACGGCAAAAAGGAATTCATTTCATTTCAATTCAATATATCACACTAAGACAACCCCTAGGAACCTGTAAACTAAATATCAAAGGCATCAGACGAGTAGTTTTTGAGAAACACATTTTTTTACCACAAATGCCAAAAATTGCACCAATAATACAAAATTGCAGATTTCATTATATATTCAATATATCATATTTAGTTCATCTGTAGGAACCTGTATACCAAATATCAAAGCTGTCAGACGAGTGGTTCTGATGAAATAAAGTTTTTTAGCAGACTGTGATAAATAAAGTTTTGACCAAAAATGACGAAAAAATTCCTTAAAAATACAGATTTGTATATTTCATCACAACTTGAACAAATCTAAGTTGGGTTATCCCTGGGAACCTGTATACCAAATAACAAAGCTGTCTGACCAGTGGTTATGAAGAAGAAGATATTTTACCAAAAACACCTTTTTTGGTGCTAATTTGCATATTTTCAACAATATCAAAAAACTAACTAAAGTAGTTTCTCAGAATCATATGTTGCATCTACGCAACAAATATCAAATCAGAAAGTATTTGAGTGGACGGATGCCTCACAAACGGACACACACATACAGACTGACGACGGACTGATACCCATCCCAATAGCTTCTATAGACTACAGTCTATAATAGCTAAAGATCAAAACGACCAAAAAAGCCGGCTGCGGCCCGTGGGCTACTCAGTGCAGCTAAATTTGCTTTCCTATTCGTGCACAATACAGCCCTGGGGCTTAGTGGGCTAGGTTCGGGTGTTGGAGTATATTTCTGTACGGAAATTCCTGACAAATTGTGTTTAAAACACTTTTCCCAAAAATAACCCGGACAGGTAAAACTAATCTAAGTTGGCAAAGAGAGGTACAGCAGCTTAATATGAGCTCACTCACTTCTATGATTAGCCTCTGCGTATAACGCCGGAACATGTACGCAGGGCTGGCTCTGCATGGCTTGGATGTGTGTTACCGGCGTTATACGGCCTCAACATATGGGATCAGTGTATGTGTGTGGGAGGCCGTATAACGCCGGTAAACCTCCCCGTGGGTGGAGCGTCGGTGGCCGGTAACACACAGCCCAGCCGGCCCTGTCATGCAGAGCTAACGCAGGGTTAGCTCTGCATGGCAGGGCTGTATGTTACCGGCGTTATACAGCGTGGTGGGAGGCCATATAACGCCGGTAACACACAGCCCTGCCAATGCAGAGCTAACGAAGGGCCATCATTTAGCCTGCGTACAGGTCTTACACGGCCTCCACCAGGCCGTGTAACGCCGGGCAATCAGTACTCGAATGAAATGTAACTTGAAGAAAACAAGATTGAAACTATATGACTGTTTGAGGTGGTACTCACTCAGATGCTGATGGGGTTTAACCATGGAGATTCGTACAGTGATCGGTAGGTCGCCATGGCTCCGTGTAACAAGATGGCCGCCGTGTGCAGCGCTAACTCCCATGATGCTAATATGAGACACCCTAACCAGGTGAAAAATATGACGTGCAGTTTTGGCTGAATTAGCATTGTAAAATACATCGGAATTTTGAAAAAGTAATAAAAGTGAGCGCATATATCAAAAAGGACCAAAATAACAGAATAGTATTTGCAATGTTACAAAGTTCAACAACTTTATGCAAATATATGAATGAAAAAATCCCTGGACTGCGTAAAAAATTAGTTCAATTACAACTACGGAGACCACTTTGAAGTCGGGGACCACTTAGAGGTCTTAACACACGATACGGATCACCTGAAATTTCTTGCTCTATTAATCTGTAATCGTTCCTTTTCAAACAAACAAAAATCATGTATAAGCATTTTGAAGAGTAATGAACCACAAGGCTGCTTGTTTGTGCAGTTTTATAGCGATAAAGTAAGCGAAATGGACATTTATTTTCCCCGTAGCTGTGTGGCCTGGTCCATAGCAACGTCATAAACATAGGGGGATACGCATATGTAGATTGATCACCAACGTAAAGTTGGCGTCATCCTCATCCTCATCCTCAGCCTCAGGGGTCACGCGAAAATGAGGATGAGGATGACGCTACAGCGTCAGCTTCACCGGCGTCAGATCCGATTATTCCCGAATACGTCTGATGGAATAATAAGTGTAAAAACGACTTTAAAAATGTGCTCCAAGTTTCATATCACTGTAAATGTTAATCAAAACACAGTGGGGTATGTATTTCATAATATTTAGTAACCTCTCCTCTTAATATCCGTTTCTCACGATGTAGTTATAACGCAACATTCTTAGCCCTTAATTTCCTTAAAGTTCAAAGGTTTTATGTTCAATACGTTGACTTTTCAGGCCTCAAGTCATAGTTATACCAGTTAATTGTTTTATATGTCCTCTGAATAATTAGGGCTTTTATATTGCCTCTCATGGTGGCGATTTTTACACATTTCGGACCACGTATACTTTTTTGCACCAATTTTTGGAAAATCTTAACGCAAGAGTTGAGAGGATACTAACAAACATATCCGCGGATCCATGGACTGAAAATTACAAACATTTCCAAAAAAACTAGTCTGTATGAGATATTCTAACGATAAAATATTACCTACGAACCAGTTATACGATTCAAAAGAAAGTTGAGAAAGAATGGAGTTGTTATTTTCTTAGGTTTTGGGCGAATTTTATCATTTAACCGTCATCGGGTAGCGCAACTTCGGCAATCTTCGGATACGACGCTGAAGCTGACGCTGAGTAGCGTCATATTGAGCGTCAGCCAGCAAGGTCACCTGAGGCTGAGGATGAGGATAAGGATGACGCCAACTTTACGTTGGTAGATTGATCGGCTAAGGAACAAGGGTTAAAGGCTGTGAACCCAATTCAAACTCTGTATACATATTCATGATTGGTTTTCCCGCGTTCTGTATGAATGGGAACAGTGTGGGACTATGTGAACGCGAACGACGTATTTGTAACTATGCGATGACCTCACCCCAGCATTCAGCAAACTCCATGTATTTGATACCCGGTGGTAAGATGTTTAAAGGCGGAGCCTCCCTTTAACAGGAGGCGAAGATATGGCGGCGTTCATCGTGTAAGTGGACACCAAACAGGCAACACGCAGGCACACGCTCCAGAAAATGCCACTTTTTAGTTTTCCCCGGCCGCAAAAACGCTGACAGACTGACAAGCGGTCAGCACGAAGTTGCTGCCGATCGAACTCTGTGGTTATAATCAAAGTCTAACGCGACTGGAAGACAATTTTTTAGGAAATTCCAGAGTTGGTCATGGGGAATCAATGACCGTTGGCGATTTGAACCGACCGTCAATCAAACGGTTGTATAAACTCTGTTTGCAGGATTAGCAAAAGGTGACAAAAGATTGAGACCAGTTTGTGTAATTAATGTTATAGAAATCAAACATCGTACTGGCTAAGTGTTTGACTGGGAGGAGAACTCCACTAATGAGAGAACCTGGGATTGAAAAGTGCTTTCATGAAGTTTACTGTTTATTATCTCGTGGATAAAGATTCTGTATACATTTCTTTTGAAATTGTTAGAGTTAAAGTGACGTGTAAACCCGGACGTTGTTTTGCCGCAGAAATAACTACACGGTGCGTGTCAGCGTAGCTACAGACGCAACATGCACAGACACGCCTGATACTGTGCATGAAGGGGCATTACGTACAGATACCCACGTACCCTGTAACTGTCAGTCACAGTCAGTGTATACGTGCGTGTACACTGGCGGCCATCTATGTATGAATACGGAGAGGCGAAGTCAGATTTAGAGCAAAGCTTCGCCGGTGATTTTTACCAAAAATTATCGGTTACACAAAGTAATGCAGGTCTGATCTCGAAAAAATACCCAATTGGGGTCGTCAAAGACGTGTTAACGAAAACGACGCAATTATCAACGGGACCTTGCACTTGCCGCGGTCAAAACCAACATCGGGGATTCACGGAAAACTACTAGACAGAAGTCGATTTTTTCCCTCCGGACTATGATAACACTTGCTAGGAACGCATAGAATTGACAACTTAAAAATCTATTGAGCGCTTTAACGAAAATCTGTATTTTCTTACTACGGAGAAAACCAACCAACCGTCACTTGCGAGCGCTGGGTGTGCGTGTTGGTTTGAAGCAAAATTTTCCTTATACATGCAAATTAGGTACCGAGCTCTCAGCGAGTCTCGCGAGTCTTTAAATAAATCCGGGTTTTTACCGGTATACTTAATTTAGGCTGCATTTAGAATAATGGCGCGAGGTGTATTAAGTACTTAATTAATATGCAACTTTTATACAACTGTTTTGCAGATTAGTTACAATAATATTTCCTTTATTCGTATCCACGTATGTACAGAGACATTACGATGCCTTTAATGATACCATTGAGCGATTGACGGCTTTCTCAATCGAACTGTTAAGCTGTTGCTATACAGCTGATGAAGTACGATGGTTCATGGAAGGCGGGTTCTACGATCATCGTCGCTGCGCTTGTGAGTGCTGTTTTGGTATTTGTAAATTGGAAAGGCTGACTTCTTGTACATACGACAGAGATCCCAAACGGTTCATCATCGCAGAAAAGGCGATTCAAACCAAACAAAAAATGGTTAGTATTTCACCGCCATCCCTTACTTGCGTGCCCTGACGTATAGACGAGGTTTTGTCGCCGCAGATCGCGGGTCTAGGTGTAAGCCAATTCAATTCGATTAAAACTTAAAGAACATCGATTCTTTTGATAGCTCCCTGAAAACAATTGAATTGTATCACTAATAACATATTTACAGCAAATTTACATCATCGCAAAAGTTGCAGAAATAAGCGAACAAAGTTGGTAAAAGCTTGATTTCAAAACATCTATTCACAGCTTCATTAAGTCAATATTTAGAATAAAATACTCTGTTCTTACCTTTCCACCAGTTCTACATAATTTAATTGTCTCATTTTCATTTTCAGTTTATTGCACAATGCAGAAGTCAGAGTTTCCTGAAGAAAGAATGGTTAAAAGGACAACCGCAATGGTCTAAAAACAAGGGCATTTTTTGGAGATTATTGTACGCCATCTTCGCTTTCTTCGTCTACGGGATTCTCTATCCGTTACTGCCTCCTCACACCTTCACCCGCAAAAGCTCAAGACTTCACCGTCTGCTCTACAGTCCTAAGTCAGCTTTCCTGAGTCATTACTTCAACTACTTCTTCTTAATTGTCTCAATATTTTCCTTCGAGGTCTTGGTCTCGTATAAAGTCGAAGGCTCTGACATTAAGCTAAAGTCCGAAGTCGACTACATCCCAATACTTGTGATGGGCATAATATGGTTTGTGACCCTTAGTATGACAGAGATTGGGCAATTAATATCCCAGGGCCCTTGCTGTTATTTCAAGAACTATTGGAACATACTGGATTTGACTATTCTAGTCTGTTTTTTCATCGGCATGATTCTCGGTAATCCTGAGATTGTTGGTGACAATCCATACACTGTCTATATGAGTAAAGCCACATCCCTAACTTTTATCTTTGCCTTATTACGATTCATGCAACCCTTCTACCTTTCTTACTTCATTGGTCCAATTTTACTGATCTACACTAAGATGAGGTATGACATCGTCCGCTTTTTCTTCATCTGTGGCTACGTTGTCACAGCATACGCCCTTGCCATGTACTACTTCTACGTTGGTGTCGTACAAAACCAATCCGAATTCACAGAGTAAGTAACTTCAATGCTACTTTATCAATTTCTCAATACCTTTCAGGCAGAGAAACGCAGGGATCTTACATGAAACGACCGGGCGAGTCTTATTGGTTAATCAAACGTAATATATGGTTTTCTTCTTTCAAGAATATCATCCAGTTTGCAAAAATGCCGATTCTTGCTCCTCTTCCTAAATCAAGCCGTAATGTGTCAAGTACAATGTCTAGTGTCTTTGTTGACGAAGGGTACAAGCTTAGCTTGTCACCGTTCTAGGCCTTGGATAATTAAACATGCGCAAGGTAAAGTGAGTTCAGCCTCAACCCTCTCCCTTAAACGAAAGTTTGGAAGTGCGATTTGATAAATTATATGAAATTGTTGAATTGTTTTGATTCGGATTTGTAAAATCGAAATCATGTTTGTCCTACATTTCACACTTTATTTCATCTGGGAGTGATTTCCAGAACTTTGGACCACAAACTGCAAAAGCGCGATCGTTAAACACGTTGAAAGAACTTGATAATACCAATTCACACAACTTAATTCATTTTGGGATTATGCCTGTTGGCCTTGACCTTTTCTAAGAAGTCATATCATTTCATATATTATATCATACCGTTTAAAGACTTGAAACCTGCGGAATAATTGTTGACATTAAGCCTGGGCTTTATTGGAAGCCGACGTATTTGAATCAGTGAGTCATTCACTCTATCCATGATGCTTTATCCGAAAAATTCCCACTCTCACTTCATCATCGTCAACGCACTATAATTTTAAAAGCTGATTCGACATGCCACAAAGTTGTAATTGGCACAGTCAAGATGAGATCTAATGAGTGAACGAGAATTTGTGTTACGATGCGAGCATTGAAAACTTCGTCAGAGCTCGTATAAGTTGTGACTGAGTTTGTTCACACATCTGGTTGACATGGTATTCCACCATAGACAGTAGAGGGCCCCCTCCAATGCCTATGGTTCAATCGACAACCCTAGATCAAGACAAACCCAAACACAACCCCTTAGCTTAAGAACCTGTCAACAATTTTGATGTAAATGGTTAAGTTGGGTGTTTTACATATAAATGTTCTTCTTTTATTCAAGGTTTTCGTCATCTTTAAAGTCACTTGTACTAACTATTTTCGGCGGAGACGTAACGGACTCTTTATCTTTTGATAAGCCATTGCCAACGAATGCGACAGATCTTCAAAAGCGTATATGGACAGTGTCAAGATATTTCAACGGTATGGGGTATATTCTCTACATATTGTTTGGAATCATCGTGCTTATTGTGTTGCTGAACCTGTGCATAGCTATGATGTCTGACCGATACACACGGCTGCAGGTCAGTAAGTTATTTATATATATATATATAATGTGTCCAATCCATTGCATGTACGTCCGACATTAAGATGGTCGGGTATAAGTATTTGAATAAGAACCTCTACATTGGCGACAAAACTAAAGCAAAAGCACTAGAACTTTGCGGAGCGGGTATATATTAATTATATTCTAATTAGTTTGAATGATTTTCGTGAAATATTCATGCCTGACACAATTTTTTTCTTGCTGGAGAAATACCAACCACTATCATTGTTTTTTACGTTGAAAACGAGCATGTCGAAGATCGACACCGCGTCTGTACAAAAGAACACCTTGACGCTATATAAAGTTCCGACGCAACAATATTGATGACATAGAAGTAGATTGTAGAGACTTAGAACGATTAGAGGGTAATTCCCTATTTTTTGCCAGGAAAGGTCTAATTTGAGCGGTGCAAATGATAGATATTCACATGGAAGCGCTCTAAACACGGATATCAATTTATCGCCTTCAAATATAACAGGCTGACATCGACCTGGAGTGGAAATTTGAAAGATCGAGAATATGGCTGGAGTACATCGTTGACCAAGGATCGAATTCGAATGCACTGACGTTCGTGTTTTATCTTCTGCTGATCTGTGTCACGCCTCCAATCCTTTATTTGTACTGTCTCTGCTTTCCCGATGAACAGCATAAAAAGGAAGGACCCTCCACTGAGGTAAAGCTTCAATCATTATATTGTGGTGGCGGACACAATGGGGACACGACTAGTGCACATTCCGAAATTTCTTTCTGAAATTTAAATCGTGAATACTTTATTGTCGCAAAACAGCGATAATGCAAAAACAAGTTCGGCGAATTTCGGTCTTCATATAATTCCTGTTTGTTTTACAATTTCTCCCGTCAGAAATAGAATCTTCTAAACAAGGGCTAACAACTCATAATGCTGCTACAATTCCACATTATCATGGTTTTTCGGAGAGGCAATATTTTTGTCAATTGCAACAAAAGCATAATGAAATAATCATAGAGGGCGCTAATACGCTCTCGTCCCGATAATGAAAATTTTAATTTCTTGTGTGTTCTGAGCCTTAAGTAGTCGTCATAAACAGTACATCAGAACTATAGACAGAAATAAGACATTAGTGCTTTCAATGTTAGCGTTATTTTGACGCTGTCCTGTATTTTTTATTTGTTTGATGTAGTTTTCAATGATGAAAGTGACAACCAACCCAAGAAAACAAACCAGCGAAGAGGTACTGTGTCTTGCACGTCAACACTCAATCTGATTAACATCAGATGTTGGGATGGCGATGTTTACATCGATATCTTTGCTTTTGCCAATAGTTGCCTCACTACATCTAACGTACTTCTGTAGAAGATCGCGTTCAAAGCTCGTGTATCGGCCAGAACGGCCGACACACAGGAAAGACATTTTCAACACCACTTACCATTAAGGTGAAGGGCGACGAATTCGGACGCGCACACGCTTTAGAACGTTTCTGCGCAGATTTAACTCCAGCCTGCCGCAAATGGGTTATTTTGTAGTGCATGTATTTAAAATCACCTGTCATTGTTGAAATTGCGCTTTTACCTAATGTTTTGACCCAGTCTCTTAGAAATACATGTGACCTATAACCTTGCCATATTTTGACCCCCTAGGAAGCTGGTTTTATTCAATATGAGCGAAAAATTAACATTTCTCTCCCATTTATATGGCGCAAATTACCCATTGACCTAGAGATACTGTAAAAAGTAGCGTGGTAACACCCTTTTATTAAAAGTGTAAACTAAATGGTATTATGTCAGGAGTTTATTCGCCAAGTTTAGTCAAAATGACACCATTCAAAGCGACAGGAAGAAAGTTCGAAAATTATGTAGTGATATAATTTCGATATCGTCATTTTGTAATCGATACTTTTGTTAAAATTTCTTCACAAACATCATGAAAACTATACATTCGATAGATATGGATCTTAAGTCTTGGTATTTATTAAAATTAACTCATTTGCTAAGCGTTTTACAATTGCTTTCTTTAGTTTAAGTAAATTATATCATTTTTATTCATTTCTAACGGCGCCATTTTAACGTCCGTTTCCATGGAAACGAGCGTGGTGACCCCCATTTTTTATTTCATTTTTGCACTTGCACAACTTCCAAGAATATTTGTGCAAAGTTTCAAGAAAATGACACCACAACTTAATTTTGACGTAATTCGTAGTACTTCACCTTAACACTGTTCGAAAATGAAGCTTCTGATCGAATTTGCTTACACTCATAGCAACTGCAAACTACCTTGAAAATCAGCAACGCCAGATTAAATAATTAAGATAGGCTGCCTGTTTAAAGTCAAAACAAAACCAAGGGAAACTCGTAACTCATCTCACACAATTCTCGCGTGCAACTCAAATCTTGTTTGAAACAATATTATTGGCTTTTGTAAAGCGCCATCTTGCATGGTAGTGCGTCATGTAGCGAGGAGACTAGCAGCTAACGAGAACGGTAAAGCACAAGCAAAGGAGAAAATGTCGCCATCTCTACATCTGATTATATTCAGAGTGGTCTATGTGTAAACTTCAATGTTGAAGAGCGTGTCAGAGATACTCTTGTTTATTTCTATTACCATTTAAGATTTGAAAAAAAAACACATGGAAAGAAATGTGTGAATTCGGTGAACACATTATTGTCCTGTAATGTAACAACCGATGTATACATTAATTTTCTTTCAAAACTGTACTGGTCAATGGAATGACTTGACAAACAGGGTCCGTCATAGGTATGACACAACTAACCCGTAATTCATGGGGGTTCTGTAGCTGAACATGACCATCGCCCCGTACCAAGTTCGAAGCGTAACCTCCATCTTTACACTATTTTCACACCCCTCGTTTATGCCTCTATTATGTAATTATTCCTTGGAATGTGAGCTTGTTTTTTTTTCATATTTTAAACATAGAAGGTCTAACTCCCATGAAAAATATACTTCTCTTTATAATTAACCCATATGAAGCACATGATTCGTGTTTAAATTCGAGTGTATTGTATGCCCTTGCATTCCCATTTATAGCGAACCAATTGTATTTGTAATATTTCAATATCAATAGTCAATAGTTTTCATTACAGACGCCCACGTATAATGAACTGACATTTTTGGATGAAGTTCCAAAATCATATTTGTAAATATATGCATATCTAGCTACCCTAATCTAGTCAATTACATTACATACTGATTAAGCTTGCTTTGTATCAGGGAAAATTGATAGTTTTTCCTGCACACATCCACTTTCAATCATCCCTCTCTGGTTGAGCGAAGTACATAGTACATTGATATTTGAAATGAGTAAAAGAGTAATATATATTGGCCTATGTCATTCGTATGCACAACTCTTTTGTAAGCTCCCAAACTTAGGTATATATATATATATATATATATATATATATATATATATATATATATATATATATATATATATATATATATATATATATATAGATAGATAGATAGATAGTTATTTTTATTCCTCGCTATTGTGTAGCAGTTTGACTAAAATTACAATAATAGTAATGATATTTTTGTTTGTCTCAGTGTATTTCTTTCCAGGACGAAGGGAATTCACCTCATCTTAACTTTTCAAATGTAAGTTTGGCGACTATGCTTTAATTTATTACAGCATTTCATACTTATATCGAATAAGCAAGTATAATCTTCTCTAAATTTTACTATGATAACTTAGTGGCACAAAGTGTGAGACATTGCTTAAACATGGTTCGACAACTTTTCTCACTGGCACTGTATTTTACGGACCGTTGAGCCTTAAAAAGGAAGCGGTCGTTTGAGCTGCGCATGTGCGACTTTCTTGTCTACAAACAATGTATTTCATGCACTATTTATGGATACACCATGTCAACCTTACTGTAACATATAAATTTTACGATGTACATTAAGACAAACATGTTTTAACTTTCATCAATCGCCAACGTACTTTGATACAGTGTTTATATCGGTCGCACGGGTCCCTAGCAACCTTTGAGCGCATATCCTATGACCGCTTCCCTTTAAATGCATTGTGTTAGAAGCCGATCGTCTTTCATTTGTGGAATTCGAGAGGCGTATGTTCTCGTATAAGATAAATTGATATCACAAAGAATGGGTGAGCTTTTTGTTGAATAGTTGAAGCGCCCATCTACAGGGGCACTTTCAATTGTGCATTCGTTTTTTTTCTGATACGGCGTATATCAAAGCTTCATAAGAACTATAACTGTCACAATCTCATAATATCATGTTATATCCGTCTGATCTGTTCCAGCTGCTTAAACTTCTGCTGAAAAGATACCTAGACAAGCATGCAAGACCACTCTCTGAAGATTGAAATTCAAAGTTGAAAATTGAACAAATTAAGAAGTTCTGAATTCAGGTGATCTCTTATTGAATGATCAACAAAAAAGATGGTTCAACGGCTATTACTTTTATAGGGTACATGTAGCTTTGGTATAGAACCATTCATGTATTATGGGGAATGGGTAGGAAAAGCAGTGGTTAAGGATTTACATGTTTATATGCAA
>LD343623.1:5820-16158 GCA_001465055.1 Ptychodera flava | reverse complement strand
AAATGTCTTTTGTAGGAATGTTGACCGCCATATTGGAATTATGCAAATTAATAAAGTACCTATAAGGAACACTATACCTCCAAAATAATTCCCTGGGCCAAATTACTAGTGTCAGACTTTGAAATTACTGAAATAGCTTGTTTAACATGTGATATATAACAAATCATGTTATTTTGTTGGATGGTTGGCCGCCATATTTGATTTATGCAAATTAGACATATTTCCCCAAGGTGGATTCGAGTAAACTTTTAATATGTTGTTCTGGGTACCTCTCTGAAATACATTCTGAAGAAAAAAATTCTGTTGCAATTTGTGGTGGGTCTAACCCTATTTTGACTGGACTACAAATGGATATCAAGCCTTGTGATTGTGAAGACATCTACGGGAGCCATTCGTGTATGTATTGACCCAGAACATTTGAATCGAGCATTGAAGAGAAGTCATTATCCCCTTCCAGTCATTGAAGATGTTTTACCAGAACTCACTAAAGCTAAGGTCTTCAGTAAAGCAGACCTAAAAGAGGGTTTCCTGCAGATAGAGCTAGATGAAGAGTCAAGCTTACTGACTACATTTCAGACCCCATGGCGTCGATATCGATGGTTGAGAATGCCATTCGGTATCTCACCTGCACCTGAGTATTTCCAGCAAAAATTTGACCAGAACTTAGAAGGCCTGCCAGGTGTATATAAGATTGCAGATGATATACTGATACTAGGTCAGGGTGATACCATAGAGGAAGCCAACAGAGATCAGGACAGAAACATGATAGGCCTGTTAGAACGATGCAGACAGAAAAATATCAGACTAAACAAAGACAAGCTAGAGTTGAGACTCACTGAGATGCCATTCTATGGACATCTGTTAACTGATGAAGGCCTGAAGCCAGATCCGAAGAAAGTGGAAGCAGTACAAAAAATGGAGAAGCCAACGGATACAGCTGGAGTGCAGCGAGTGGTTGGAATGGTGAAATACCTATCGAAGTTCCTGTGTGGTTTGTCAGATATGTGTGAGCCGCTGCGAAGACTCACTCACAAAGGTGTTGAATGGAAATGGTCTTGGGAACAAGATGAAGCGTTTGAGAGAATCAAACGAGCAGTGACTGCTGCCCCAGTATTGAGATACTTTGACCCTGGACTACCGACAGAAGGGCAGGGTGATGCATCTTCCAAAGGCCTTGGATTTGTACTCATGCAGCAAGGTCAGCCAGTCACCTATGCCAGTAGAGCACTTACAGCTGCTGAGCAGAAATACTCACAGATAGAGAAGGAGCTTCTTGCTCAAGTTTTCGGTATGGAACGCAACCATCAGTATGTTTATGGCCGCTGAGTAACATTATGGACAGACCATAAACCATTAGTCTCCGTACATGGGAAACCGTTAGCCTCAGCACCACGCCGTTTACAGAGACTTCTAATGAGATTGAACAACTACAATGTGGAAATCTGCTATAAATGTGGGAAGGAAATGTACCTTGCAGACACTCTATCAAGAGCTTCACTAGATATTGGCGACAGATCTGAAGTAGAGAAAGAAGTAGAGTATTCACATGGTTGACTACCTGCCTATCTCGGAACCACAACTTTGTGAAATACAGGTGGAAACAGCTAACGACCCAACACTGCAGTCTCTGAAACAAACTATATTGAAAGGATGGCCAGATCAGAAGACTGACCTACCACCAGAAGTACAAGTATACTTCAACAGCAGAGATGAGCTTGCAGTGCAAGATGGGGTCATTTTCAAGGGCCTGAGATGTGTTGTACCCGTAAAGTTGAGGCCAAAAATACGAGAAAAGCTACATAGTGCACACCTTGGTATACAAAGTTGTTTGAGGAGAGCCAGAGAAGTCGTTTATTGGCCGGGAATGAATGCAGAGATGACAGACTGCATCTCCAAATGCGATGTCTGTAATACATACCAAAGAAATCAGCAGAAAGAGCCACTGATATGCCATGATATTCCAGAGAGACCCTGGGAGAAGATTGGTTCGGACATATTTACATTTTTTAACGGTAGAGACTACCTTTGTACAGTGGATTACTACTCAAACTACTTCGAAGTTGACCGATTGTATGAGAAAACTGCAACAGAAATTATCAAGAAGACCAAGAGACACTTTTCAGTCCATGGTATTCCTGATCAGTTACACAGTGACAACAATCCCTATAGCTCAAGGGAGTTCCAGGATTTTGCCAAAGCCTACGAGTTTGAACATATCACAAGCTCACCAGAGTACCCCCAGAGTAATGGTAAGGTGGAGAATGCTGTGAAAATGGCAAAGACGTTGATGAAGAAAGCTAAAGAGGCCGGAACAGACTTTTACCTTGCATTGCTTGACTGGAGAAATACTCCTAGCGAGGGTATCACAGCCTCTCCAGCACAACGATTGTTTGGTAGACGCACCAAGACCCTACTACCTACGGCCAGGAAGTTACTCAAACCAAAAGTAGTAGATGGTATAAAAGACCAACTGTACAAAAGGAAACTTGTGCAAACCCAACACTACAACAGTCAGGGTGCAAAGGAAATGTCAAGTTTGATGAAAGGTGACATAGTACGCATCAAGCCACTTACCCATGAAAAGTCCGGAAAATGGATTAAAGCACAAGTACTAGGACAGGTTGATGTAAGGTCATACAGTGTGAGAATCAAAGACGGACGAGTGTTCAGGAGAAATCGTAAATTCCTCAGGAAGTCCGCTGAGCCATTCATACCAGACTCTCCTCAATTACTGCCATGTCCACGAGTACAACCACAGAAAGCAAGTACTTCAGAGAGTACTACCCCTGAGCAGCTACAAGTACCTTCATCTCCATGGAAACAACCAGTTCGAAGCCAGATGAAATGTGAATCCAGAGATGTACCAGTGTCTAGTTCGCCCGTAAAACCAAAGTCACCACCAAGAGTTGAGAGCAGAGTGACTAGAACACGCAGTGGTCGTGTGTCAACACCACCAACATATCTCAGAGAATATGTTGCTTAAAGAACTGACTCATCTTTTAAATATTTGCATATTATCATTTGGAACAATTTTTGATTTGAGAAATTCCATGGTTTCATTATTCTGTATTCATTGTGTTCTGAGATGCGCACATGCTTTGCAAAGAAGGAAAGGTGTAACGTTATGGACAAAAACTGAACTTCATCAGATAGACCTGTTCACCCCTGCAGATAAATAGTATCAGCTTGCGCATGCGTTTTCGTTGTTGTTGGGGCACATGTTTTTGAGCCTGGAATAAATCCACGTCCTCTCGGAAAAGTTGTTGTTATAAATAACTTGTGTTCTGTTATTTCTTGGACGTCATTTGAGGCATGACGTTACACTCAGTTTCGCCAGTTTGCATCCAGAACAATGAAATGAAGAAATACATCTTATTTCTCTTTTAAATTTGATTTAAAACAAGTGATAGATATGCAACGTAATTTTCAAAGACTAAAGGCGCCGTGAATGTATCAAGGGACAACTCGAGTTAAACTGGTTGCGCAGCCTACAATACTTGTAACACCCACATGCTTTCATAGTGACAAATCCCTAGAATTGCAGGAACACGATGGACAGGTGTGCATTTATATTGACACTCACTCACAGTCCTGCCATCCATCTGTCAAAGGGGAAGCTACTCTCTGATTGTAAGGCAGAAATCAAGCGCTACCGTGGCGGTAACACACAGCAGAGTCTGAATATTATAATGAGACGACAGACGACGAAAGGAACGGACAAGTTCTCGTCGGCTACTAATTAATTAGGCAACTGTCCAACCGGGTTGCAGAATTTGCGACGAGACATGCAAATGTGACGAAAGCGGACCAATTGCATGCGTGGAAACACGACGTTCTCGTCCGTCTTCCACGTTCATTTAGTGAAAGATCGCTATTGCGACGTCGGTGGCGTCGATGTATTGCCACCTGTTGTATTAGTATTCTGGGTATTGCGAGTTGTCACCTCGGAGGATAATTCCTAACTTTCCATTCATAGCTCCCTAGCCCCGCCCACACATTATTTATCAATGCCACATGTCAAATTCACGTAACGCGAAGACATCAATTTCTCTCTATACTATCGAACCGTGCGAAATTATATTTTTCATTGGCCATCATTTACAGAGCCTGTCAATCAAGTACATCAGTTCAGATATTGAAACTTTGTTTGCAAAATCCCTCTCTTTGGATCTGTCGTCTTTGCAATTTGCATAACAAAGTCATAGTCTGGCCTTTCTGTGTCCAGCTAGCTAGCTGGGTTGACTTTGACTGCATTCAGCTCATCCCAAAGTGACTGACATCGCATGCCAAGTTTCAGTTCTGACTGAATTTCATGTTCAAGGCTTTGGTAGTCCGTGTGGGCTACCATTTCATGGATTTTGGTAGCCCCAGGGATAAGTTGGTAGTCTGTGGACGCGAGACTACCGCTAATTTCGAGCCCTGACAGTTAAATAAAAGTTGGACAACTATAAATATTGACTAAGGACAGACGAATCAAGTTTAAAGATCATAGTGATAACACAATACTGTTAACTGTGCTTCGGATTGCTACTGTTTTTTGTAATTATTTTATTGCAAATATGAGACACACAAAAGGCAAAGGATATTCTGCACTGCTATGAGTACTTGATGAGTGATAATTAGAGTTTACTTTTATTTGTGTTTGTGAATGTGTTTTATGATTTCAATTTATCTTCACGTAATGGTTATCCTCCCCGTAGAAATCTGTGAAGAGAAGAAACAAGGCAAAATGATATAATAGTACAGTGCATTCTGAGTGTTAATCAAAGTAAGAAAAATGTGCATGCATATGCCGATAAAAAGACAAATGGTATTGAAGCAAAAGTAGTAAATATAAAAAAGCTGTTCATCAAAGTTTCCCTGTGTTATGCAATGCAAATGCTTAAAATTATGCTCATAATGTTTTAGGTATTTCAGTGTTCCAGCTTTGATACATGAGCTACTTATACAGAATCAATAAATATAGAAGTGAGATAATTAATAAGATGCCACAATCAAATCACGACAGCGATTTCCTGGTGAGCGAACATGGAATTAAACAACAACAAATAATAATCATATTATGTCATTGTAAACATTTGCATAAGATTTTTCATAAAATTGCATGAAGAGTTGATGAAAAGAATCATATGATTGCTTTCGACAAAAAGCAGTGTAAACAATACAAATGGTCAATTAGCGTACGCTGATTTTGCACATGAAAAGCTGCTTAGCTGTCGGAGCGTTCGCTCACCAAAGTTCATTGCCCTAACTGTTAGGCTACGATGTCACACAATATGTTGATCTGTGCGGTCAAAAAAGGAGACACACTGAGGGCAAGTTGATAAAAAATGAGTGTCTTGCCCTGTTGAAGTATGACTTAATCTACTGTACATATAAACATTGCGCAGTGCAAACAGATCACATTCACCTTATTCATACTATATCTGTAAAAAATTACACAATGGCATTAAATATGGTACTTAGGTATTGATTAGAATATCACACACTCTCATCAAACTTTCAAATGTAGTAGATCTAAATATGTGTACTTATTTATAGGTCTTGTAAAATCTGTGCATTCACATAGATATACAGCCTTACTACATAATTTTTTTAAGTATGCAAATGTACTAATAATTAGAATTTCAATGTACTGGTATGACACTTTCAGAATAACTAAACCCGTATATAATCAATGTATCTGAAAAGTCTGGTTGAATTTTGCATATTGACTATTGATGTGTGGCCTAATTACAAACGTTCATGCCATGCGAATGAGCAAATTTTCAGCACATCTTCAGCAACGTATGAGCAGCATAAATTGGAACACTGATGAAATTTAGTAGCTTGAATTTTGATGAATGGCCTTGCATATAAGTCATTGAATCTGTAAATTTATGATCTGTAACTCACGGTCACCAGTTTTTTTTCAATATAAATACACATAAGAGAAGTGCCTGTATATTTATATCAAATTTGGTATCACAATCACGAGGAACAAAGTCGGCCTTTTTGTTTGAGACAGGACACTATTTATATTGCTTGCACTGTTAAGGTTCTCCGCAGCCCAAAACAGTGTAGCGGCCCGCGACTCTATCGTTCAAATCTTTCCACCTTACCATGGTTTTTAACTCCACCGAACTATCCAAATACATATTTGTAAAGGTCAGAAAAATTGACATAGAACCATAGCCAAAAGACAGCAAAAGTATGCGACGATTTTCGCACTTAATTGACGAAATATTTTTTATATCAATGTTTAAGATCAAACTGATTACACAGTCCCTAGATACAGAAGTGAAAATTGGTGGAATTTTCACTTGACTCACATCTTGAAATAAACTGTAAACTTGGAATGAAGACGTCATCATGTATGCTGCTGATCAACAGCGTGGCATAGTGTGAACTCTCTGTCAACGCCCCAGCATGGCAGCATGTAAAAGCAACTCACCTTTACAAGATCAAACGGTCAGTATCTTGTGAGAACAGCAACATAGCAATTGTAATTGTTATTTTCAAGATCACAAAGTACGTGAATCAATATACCCGAGTATACAATAGTTTCAGCATCATTTTAATTTATGCTGTGCACGCTTACATTACTCCATCATACAGTGTCCTAGATCTTTTGAGCAACTGGGAAACATGTAAATTCCTCTCATACCACACTCACTCTACGTGCGTCAACTGAATGGAATGGATTACATCATGCCATCTCATGTCCTGAATCTTCAACGCTTACTGTAAACAATATGGCTGCGCCTTTGACCGACAACATCTTTGTTTGACGTCGACGGTGGTAACGGTGAGTAAACTCATGACACATCCAATGGTTATGTACTAGTAATCACAATCCTGCAGTAATTCGAGTCAATGTAACCAATTAAGCTCGTTCTATCAAAACTTCAATTCTTTTAACGATGTATGCATGGATAAAGCATAAAAAGAGTTGTCTAAGCGGTCTAAGCTTATCGTCTTTGCGTCCATGATCGACCTAATTATGAATAATAGAACCAACTTCTTCACCCGTTCATGATTACCGTCAGTTATACGAACAGATCGGAAGTTAAGGAATTTCATGATCAACGTTCTGACCAACGGATTTTACTCCGAGGTGTTGCTTTTTCAGTCGTGGCCCTCAACAGCTATCTCTTCAGGTGTTGCTTTTTCAGTCGTGGCCCTCAACAGCTATCTCTTCACTAATGAAAAGAAAACACTTCAACACAGTGAGGCTACTCGTTTTAGGCTGACTTGCAGCGTTTGTGTTCAATGACGTTTTATGCGTATGGGGACTTTGAAACCATCTCACTTGATCTTGACAGTGATACTTTCATTTATGTGAGTTGATCGGCTCTTGCTGAAAATTACATAAAAACAAAGAGGCATAAGCATTTTGGTTGCCTGGTTAATGAAACGAACCTAGAATAGGGAAATTCGATTCACATCGCCCAGAATGGCAGTCACCGAGGAGATCAAATAACATAGTCAATCACTCGGATATGACAGCTTGCAAACCATAAGGGAGCGTTCATTATTACGGCCGGGGTGGCCGCAAAATCCAGAGGGTCACCTTAAATTTGAAAAATGCAAAAGGGGGGGGGGGTCATGTATTTTTCAAACAGCTCAGAGGAGTGGGTAACTTAATTTTCATAAGTATCTGTCCCGTCAAAAGGCAGTTTCAGTGTTCAAAAATATTCTAGGAGATAAAAATGATTCGCTGCATGATTTCAAACTCTGAAGTCACTTAACTGTAAATATGAGCAAAAGTATGATTATCTGTCACATAAACATTTTGACTTGACAAATCTGAGGCTTGTCTTATTGTAAATCGAGCTCACTGAGGGCAATGAACAATTCCTATTACTAACATATTAGAGATATAGCAAGTTTTGTCAGAAAAAAATATTTAACAATTACCTATAGATTACTATACTAGTACAATGAAAAGTGAAATTATACTTTTAGGTGAAATTCCAATATCATAATTGTTGTCAGCACCTGAAGTTCCAAATACCCTATTTGAATCAAGCATATTTGTTTCAGTAAACAGATACTCATAAAAGCACAAATTAATTTAGTTTAGCATTACAAAAAAATCGTTCATAGTTTTCTCATAGACTCCACCGTATAGTGAATCAACATTTCGGTCAAATTCCAAAATCCAATTTCTTGCATACATATCAGCCTTTAAACATCCTAGTCTAATTAAGTACTTTAAAAGGATTATCAAACTTTCATAAATACACAGATTTAGAAAAATATTATTCATAGTTTTCTTATAAACTACCATATATAGTGAATACAGCTAGTTTTCAATCGGGTTCGAACCCTTAACATACGGCATCAGTCTCCTAGCGGAGAGGCCACAGAGAGAACCGCTCGGCTAAATCTCCACTCCTAAAATAGAGTGGTTCAATAGCCGGCTAAGTTGTTACATTTTTTTTTTACTGAGACCGCTCCAAACGTTGTAGAGTTTGTGAAGCACTCACGCACGCATGCTCACTATCAACAACATTTCAACATCAACACCATGCTCACTAGCATATCAACATTTCGGTCAAATTCTAAAATCAAATTTCTTGCACACATATCCATTTGTAATCACCCTAGTCCGATCAAGTGCATTTATATTAATAATTGAGAGTACATAAATACACAGATTTACCTATTTTTGTATTGGAAAAAAATGTTCACAGTTTCCTCATAGACTTCCATGTACATCGAATCTACATTTCGGTGAAATTTCAAAATCGAATTTCTGGTGATCACATCCTTGTTTTTCCACCCACGTCTATCAAGTACTTTAATATTAATAATCGAGAGAATTTAATACACAAGTTTACATTTTTGTATTGGGAATAAAGTTATTCATTGTTTCCTCATAGACTTCCATGTATAGTATATGAACATTTTTAGTGAATTTCCAAAGTCAGATTCTTGTACACATAATATGAACGTTTATCATCATATTCTAATCAAGTACAATTATGTTCATTATTCAACGTCTGTATATGCACAAGTATAGCAAGTTTAATTTTTCATTGGAAAAAAATATATACAGTTTTATCATAGACCCCTATGTACAGTGGATGAACATTTCTGGTGAAATTCTAAAGTAAAATTTTTTGTCCACATACCAGTTGTAACAACCGTATTCCAATTATCAAATGTCTATACTGAGCACTTAGTATCGGACTAGACGAACCGCATACTTTGTGTATATATATACATATATATATTTGTATATAGTATATATATTGTATATATATATGTATATAGTATATATATTGTATATATATATTATATATATATATATATATATATATATATATATATATATATATATATTAATGATGAATGAAATGTAGATCTTATCATAGCCTCAGAATCCGTGGCAAAACGCGTCCAACAGTTATTCAAATTTGATACACAGAAATGAAAACAAAAAACTGCTATCATATACTGTTGTACGTTTTTCACTGTTACCTATGATTGTCTCCATCGCTTTTGGCGGGAAACTTGGCGCGAGTTCTTCCATTTGACAACATATAACTTAGTTTAAATCGGATTAAGGAGAGCATCGAAGTCAAAATAAACGGGAAGGTATGAACACAAACATAAATCAATTTACTGTTTGGTACTTAAAGTAGCTACATTTCATTGTTTGCAATGTCGAGTGTTACAACTGTTGGTATTAGCATTTACCGCGAAAGAAGCCAAAAGAGTAGAACAGAAATATAAAGAAGATAAAATATCTCTGCAAACATTTTTTTGTAAAATTCATTAAATGAATGGACGCACTATCTACACTGAGTAGTGATTGGCTAATCAAAATATGAATATGTATGAGGAAGGGTATATAAGGGAATACCTAGGTGTGCTGAGTGTGCCTTATCACAGCGTAGTGGGACAGACCGCTTAAATTATCATAGCCTCGCTCGTCATCATAACTTCAGTATGGCATCTGTTAATACGTCAACGAAAGTTGTTACAGCGTTACAGACGCCTATTATAACGACGTCAACAGTGACCAGAATGTCGACTACCAGAGTGGCCATGCCCGTAGTGACAATAGCGGTGTCTGCAGTCCCAACATCAAGCATCCCGATAATGTCGGCTTCTACGTCGGGTTCGATTGCTAATGTTCAACATAAGGCAAATGTGGTAGGTATTATTAGTAAAAGTTTGTAAAGTTCTTTTCCTTTGCGTTTTTCTCAGACTGGTGGTATTTATTGGTATTGGGATTTCCAGGAAGAGGCAACATGATATTACATGGTTCGCATGGTGATTATTAGCAACGTTCGTCCCCATGTAATGGTATATGAGAGGTTGGGTTGACGAGAGTTTTGTGTTTAT
>LD343622.1:110606-121028 GCA_001465055.1 Ptychodera flava | reverse complement strand
AGGTCATTCAGCCGGCGACATGGGCGATTACCCGGGCAGTGTGGCGTGGCATGGCATGGCAAGGCCCCAGGAATGTTGCAGGCTCGATGATGTCATCAGTATCGGCGTTCTCGATCACGTGCACAACCTACAAATTGTCAACAAACCCGCACGGCAATCCAACTCGATCGGGCAATATTTAGCGTTTGTATGTCACTACAGGAGCACAAATTTGGCTTATTTCTTTACTGAACAACATTTCACGATGGATGAAAGAGAATAATATGTAATTTCGAACATAAAAAAAGGTTAAAAGTTACAAATACTGGGGCTTTAACGAAAACGTTTGACATAAGTTTGACAACTATTATCATTATAGAACAAATGTTAAAAGTTATTACTTAGATATCAATAAAATAAATAAAAAGCAGTGAATTATGTTTTAAATAAAAAAACTGTGGTTACCAAAATAGCTACCATGGCAATACAAAAAGAAATGAACATGGAGTTCATGTTGTGATAAATACACTTAGGAGAGCATTTGCATAGTAACTGGGATTACTTTTATTGGAATTTGGAAAAAAATTAAATTTTAAAATGCTAATAGTTTACTCTTGTAACACAGGGCAATAAAAATGGATATCATATTTTGTCTTTCTAATCAAAATAACCCTTTGGTAAAACACATTTTATTGATTACTGGATTTTAGGTGGAATCTTTGAAAAACTGGTAATTTTACTCCTGAATGGTTGCCATGGAAACATCTCACATTCAAATGCGTGTGATTTTTTGTGATGTGCTAGCCCTTATGATGAAGTTTTAAATCAATCAATAGTTCTTTAATAGGAAAGAGTAACATTTTCAATCCCAAAATAGTTACCATGGCAACTTGAAACATTCAAATAAGTCTGGTTTTTGTGTTCTCTTACCCGAACTCCACCACTAGATAATTTTCATATCAATCAAAGGAATTTTTCATGGGTTATTAGAAAAACTGAAATTTTCAACCCCTTAAATGGTTACCATGGAAACAAGGGGCAGTGAAATCGATATCGTATTTGGTCTTTTAGACCCTAAATACCCTTATGGTGAAATTTTCACGGAAATTTAACCTATTATTTTTCGCGTTATCATTTATATATAATAGTTATATTAATCATTATTATTATCATTTTACATGTGAACAGGTGTATAATTATTTAAACTACGTAAAATTGTGCATGATCATAGTGGTGCAAAAATGGCGTCCCGGAAATGATTATTTCTCAAGGTGACTTTGCACACGACATTGATTACATTTTAATGAAAGTGGTAACACAATCGCGCCATGGTCACGGATGCCACGGATGCCACTATGGTCATCTGTGGATCTTGGCGCCCAATAATCTGAACCTTCTCAGATTGAACGCCGGCTATATACTGGTATTTGTTTTGAAGATATTTACATGTACTGGTGACTTGTTGATTAACAAGGAAGCAGAATTGGGCGCCTGCTCAATTGTTTTCATTATCCCACTACAAAAATGGACAGCACCCAATGGTTACAGCACTCAGGCAGGGCTTGAAATTAACTTTTTTCCCTGGTAGTCCCATTGGACTACCATTTTCTGAAGTTGGTAGCCCAGTGGCGAGGTATGGTCGCCCATGCATGAATGAAGAATTTCTTTTGTATAGGGTAGTTTTATTTATGTTTAGACAATCAAAGGTTTATTTTTCATGATTCTATCCAGGAAGTGAATTTTCTAGTCATTTGACATGAATACCCGCAGATCACAGCCTCAGGATAAAGGTATAGCATGTGTAGTGGACAACGGTGACACCTCAAAGTTTGAAGACCTGTTCACACATACGCAGAACTTATATGCAAATTTTGATGTTCGCCATGACAACGACATTTCACTCAGCGCGTGTAAACATAACATGGCTGAAAAAAAGTTGGCTATGAATTTCAGGATAACAACTTGGTACAGTCATGTTCCTAAGACTTTCGTGGATATATTTCTTCACCATAGTACACTATCATGAGATGATCTCGTACACTTCGGAAAGCGTAGTTTGTGGATGGTCCGACAGCTTTTTCTTTGCAGTTTGTATAATTTTGTGTTCAATTGTAATAAATACATTGTGATTAAATAACTATGAAAATGAATTTTTATTGGCATCATTTCCCGAGCCTGTCATCCAAGTTCATCAGTTCAGATAACGAAATTTTATTAATAGTTTGTCGCAACAAATTCAACTGCACTGTCGCCTTTCAATTTGCATGACAAAGTCATAGTCCGTCCTTTCTGTGTTCAGCTGCGTTGACTGTATGGGCGTCGGTCATCTCACAGAGATCAACATCATGTCGCCCACTAAGTAATTTCGTGTCCCAGGCTTTGGTAGTCTGTGTGGGCTACCATTTCATGGGTTTTGGTAGCTCCATGAAAACGTTGGTAGTCTGTGGACGTGGGACTACCGCTAATTTTGGAGCCCTGTCAGTGAAATAGCATACACACCAGGCATTTCTACTTTGGTACATGTGTTTGGAAAAGAACCACATCATACACAACATCTTGGCATCATCTTACATGTAAGTATATTCTCAATTAGAACTGCCTTCCAATTGATCACTTTCTCACACTTAACTGTTTGCAACCTCTTTATATTTGTTATTTTTTACATTTTTTGACTAGCTGTATGTGACTTTTAGATATATATAATCATCAAATTGATTGCTTTTGTAGTTCCATGGTTCTGTCGAATTATTAGAATTTCTGTTCAGTTAAAACTTCATGGTATTTTCAAGATTTGCTTCACAATGTCACTCCACATACTCTCTTCAATCACGGTCCATACTTCAAATTTGTGTCTGCATGCAGGGGTGTGTTTATGTCTGAAAATGTTTGCCACCCTGGCCTATATGATTGATTGTTGTTTAATTTCAATTTTTTGTCAGTAACTATATTCATACACAACTGTCTGGCATTCCAGTCGAACTTAATATAAGACAGTACTTTTTAACTGTCTGCAGTGTTTGTAATTCTTGTAATATTTTCTAGTAAAAACATGTTCTGTTATTTTCATAAGAAGTCACCATACATATTTTCTATATAACTAATTTAGCCATTTAGGCTTGTCTTGTAACTTATTAAAGTTTTCCACCCAACATTATTTCAATTCAGGATATGAGAAGGACACATATGGTCAGGTGAAACAATCTTATGAAGAACTATGACAATGGCAGATTTGTCTGGCCAGGCTAAAGTCGCTCTCTGGGGTCCATGCTATGATACTGATTTAAAAACCGAACAAGTTATCATGGTATACATTGTAAGAACATCACCAAGTTATAGGAGAATCACTTCTTAACTAAAGGCTATCATAACAGCAACGATGGTAAGCAATTAACACACTGTTGACCATTGTCCCAAAGTCTGAACTATATTGTAACATTGTCATCACATTTGTGTACAATTTAATAATTAACATTAATACATATTGCTTCACATGTGATATTTTGTATACAGGTCCCTGGAAGTGAACGTCATGATTATTATGGAATCTGCAAATTTATATATTCAACTCTGTCATATTAAAGTACAATTTTAAACAAAGTCTTCTCACAAAAACTGTATGCAATAAGAATGTGATGAATCCTTTGTAATTTGAAGCGACTTTTGCCATTTGGTCACAATGTCAATTAGGCCACTTATCAAAGTACTTTCAAAGTGTCACTGTGTATTAGGGATGCTCTAAAATTGCTTAATTTCATTCTAAAATCAAAATTCTTATCTGCCATTTCAGGACAAAGACAAAGTAGTAAAGGTTTTTGACAACCTGTTGGATGACACAGACACTGCTTCACAATGGATAACAGCTTCAATATATGTTTTAGCTGGCCTTAAACGGATTCATCTGTGCTCACTCAGACTTGTGATCAGCATAAACGTAAACGACAAAAATATGTAAGAGTCACCTTCCTATGATACGGAATCCAGCTGTTAGCGCCAGAGATCAAGAATACATGTTTGCACAAACATGTTGCTCTCATAGAACCAGCTTGTTTCCCTAAATACTGTAAATTTGTTCATATAGAATATCTATACAACTATGTTATACAAACCATTTTCATTCTTAACCTATTATGATTACTTTGTTGGTCTGCCCCTAAGTTTACACAATTTTACATACTATTTCAATGCTCTCTTTAACGGTCCTATAGCTTCTGTAAGTAGATTTCGGTCGACCATAAGGCATATTTCTCGCAAATAGAGGAAAATCTATATTGTAGCAGTGGCCCAAATTCAGGACCTCAAAATCATATGCCTTGCATTACTGACTCATTTGCATTTTGACACTTATATCAAGGTCCCATGCAAAAGTAACCATCTCAACACATATTGAGTAGCACCAGACAATTAAGTTTGAGGCCCTGACAATGTGCATGTGTCGCATCTCACAGTATTGCTTTAGATTTGAAGTGAATGCAATGTAAATTTATAATTCATCTACAACAAATCATGCTTCACCATTCTTATCTTTCATACTGGGATATTATTATCATTTCTGACTTACTTTCTGCAAGACGAGTTGATCCCCACAATCTCAACCTGGTGTAGTTATTACATTGCACCTCAATGATGCTGTTCAGTCAACGACATACAAAGTTTTCCCCAAGCAAGCACATATTTTTCTGGTCACCATCTCAAATAGGCAACATGAGCAACACAGAGCAGCAATTGCAAAAAGAACTGTCTAATGTTTGTTATGGCAAACTTCACCAATAAGTCACAGTAAAGTTTACAAAGGCTTAAAATTTAGTCGCACCATTTGGTGAAAAAACTACCCTTAGGTTTGAAAATCAATTCTGTAACACTTAAAACTTAACTCCACAAAGATTCAATTCAGTCAATCATGTATCTCAAAAAGACATGTAAAATATAGAGAAACTATATACTGTCGATGGCAGACATTGTATTCAAAATGAATACTGGTAATACCACCACTGACATTACAAAAGTTGGCAAGAAAGTATGTTTGTGTGTTTGTGAGGACCAAGTCCGTGTTTCCGTCACCAAGCAGTAGTGTTAAAGTTACACATAAAAGTCACAGTTAGAGCTAGGTCATACCACTTAGTGCAGAATATAGTGTTAAAGCGCAGTGGTCGTCGCGCTGCGCATGCGTGATTTTTTTGTTGATAAACATAAATTTGTGTAAACATAAGTCTTCTCAACTTCAATAAGTGTGAGATGGGAGCAGTCCCCCACTTTGTTAAGGCCTTTGTAAGACTCAACATCATGCAATATTAAAATATGAAGATCGGAAACTCGTGTAGAGCTACGAACATTGGGACACTACACTCAGCACATTATGTCGCTGAGTTTACTGCACGCAGACACAGTGAACAAATGGGTTTGATATCGCGCGATCACTCTGGTTGTACACAATGCTTTGTACAGTACAGTGAAAATACATAACTAAAATGATAAACATTGCCTATATATGTAGACCAGCAACAAGCACAATACCTAACACAAAAAGTACACTCAAGACCATGATCGGCAAGCCAGAGCAGGACACCAGAAATGTTGTTGGGAGACGGTCACCGCGTTGACGTACACGGATATAGAGAATCCGGTCCCACAACGTACCGGCCCGCGACGACTTGCATTGGCCCACAACCAACTGTTGATCACCATGTCTTACTTCTCCTAGTATTACGTGGTAAGAAATAGTACAATGACAGGAAACAATAGACAAAACGAGCGGGCTTTCGCGGCATTTGGCGGGAAAATTGCATGGCTACACCATGCATAGACGTATGGAGAGATCCTGTGCCCCGGTCCTGCACGGTCATGGCAGTGATCCAACCGCTAGCTGGTGTAGGCCTGCCGGTGATGGGCAAACGTCGTTGTTGTACCTCCTGAATGCCGGGTAGGTCTGAATCCTCTTTCAAGTGAGATAACCCCCTCATAACAAGAAGACCAATGAAAGATCCTTCGCTTGACTTGATACCTGTACTCGGAATTCTCGTTTGCACCCCCAAACGGGGTAAACTTTGTAGTTGAGTTGGATTCTCCACAGCCGAGTGAAGCGCGCCATATACCCGGTTTGACACGGACGTTCATACAGACCACGGAACGGAACAGATGCAGAGATGCTTCTTGCTGCAGCGGGCATTGCTCTGCGAGTTGTAGATTTCTGTATTTTGGGTTGTTGTCTTTGTACTCCTGTCGGGCCTCTTGAAATGAAAGCTCTCGTCCTTGCTAGCGATGTCGAAAACTAGAGCCCGGTCGTTGATAGTCTGTTGGCGTATATATGCGTACATGCGTACGTCTAGCTCTATGGCTCGAGCGATAACAGTAGCCGAGCCCAATTCAAATGATTCAAGAAAATCATGAGCAAATGTGATCTCAATCCAGCGTGCAATTATTGTTCAATATTCAGCAGATATTTAACTTAGATTAATTGACCTTTTATCGCGTGTTACATTTGGTTAGTTGGTATACTTGTGACAGACCAGCCGCCATTTTAACAAGCGGTAATATCGCAAACATTACAATCAACCCGTAACATGTGCGGCGTTCTTGGATTTGTTTACAACAGAGGGGGACCCCCTCAGGAGGATGCGCAGCGCGACGACCACTGCGCTTTAAGTTTGGAAATTATTTTGCTGCCTTTTAAAATATTTATTTATACCCTACTTGATTTGAAACTTTTCATTTTGTTTTCTTTTTAAGTGTTTGACAACTTATGGATCACCGTTTGGTGAACAGATACAAAGTTTATTTTCTGTCATTGTCAACTATATTTTTGATCAAATACTTTATTTTAGCCTTTCAAAGTCTCAAATTTTCTCTATTTCTTAATTAATTTCTTATTCTCTTATATAAAACGCATGTATATATGTCTGTTCATGTCAAAACTTGACCTACTTCCAGACACTTCACCCCACCAACCATCCAGCTACTGACAAATTGCTAGGTCATCCATTTATTTTTGCAAACTTTTTCGTCCCAAGCTAACCATTACGAAACACCGCCTATCATACACAATACCACAATCCCTAATGGTGGACCTAGATGAGTATATGTGCATAATATGTCTGTTGGTTTTAGACCACACTTTCCCGTCACCATTACCATAAAGTCATATTATAATGATTTACCAATTTTTAGACATAAATTGTTGGCCTTCGATCTTCAGTTGAACTACAAGCTACATAAATTCTGGGTGGAACTCCAACTCACAATGTACATTACCCTATCACCTAACACAGACATCCCAGGCATTACCCTATCACCTAACACAGACATCCCAGTGAAACCACTCTGCCGAAGCTCACTTTTAAGTAGTAGTTCACCAAGCGTCCTATAGTATAGTGTAGTTGTTACAGTTTTTCTGACTCAGATCCGCTGCATGGTGTAGAACTCATGAGGCACCCACACACAACAAGCACACATAAACCAGGCATTGCTCACAAATTTCTCACTCCTTTGACATTCGTGTTACAATTTATATGGGAGCAACATTGTCATTGACGCTACTTCCAAGATAGACTAATCACATCTTCATCCCTTGTGTTTTATAGTTCATCTGCTTTCAATTATTTTGTTTTGTTTACTGAGTGCAGTTGCGTATTTACTATTTTCTACTTTTTAGGAGACTTCATCAAAATAGTAGCACTGCAGCGGTAAACTAAGATGCACATTGGTGTTAGAGGGCGCTGTTGACTACACTCACCAAAGGCACACAGAGGACAAATCCACACTTTCTGTAAAACAACAATTCAGGTACAGTTACACTCTATGGCAACATCTCCAGTAAACCTCAGTGGTAAAGGGCGCTATTGACTGCACTCACTTAGTTCAGAATGAATTTGTGTAACGTTTATGTAAATATGATCCGTATGTCTGTAGGTCACAATTTATTTATGTACTGTGGTATGAATGGATTCAAGTTGTCTGGTTTGGTTTTAGTCCATATATTTTGTTATGATAACTTACATATCTTTATAGTATAGTGTCAATGAAGAATGTATCTATGTGTCTGTTGTTCGGGTCTGTGGTCTATTTTATTTAATTGTCTATGGTCGTGGTCAAATTGTCTTCAACATTGTGGTTGGATCAGGTAAAAGGTCACCGGTTTTGATGTACGAAGTTAAAGTCAATATCCTATTTTATCTCTTTATGATAACATTTATGCAGAGAGAGAAGTGATGTAATTTGACCTGGATAGGACAGATGTGAAAGATAAGGACCAAACTGTCATTCTGATTGTCAGAGCAGAAAGCACAAAGACACAGAGAATACAGCGTTTAAAAATCTTCCAGGTAAAGACCAATTTATTAATAATATTTTGTACATTGAATAGCTTTCATGTTTCTTACATTATACATCAGCTTTAGTTCATTTAAACTTGATTCCTCTTGTAATATCATTGTTCAACAGAAATTAACTCGTGAAGACATTTTATCCATAACCTATGACTATGGACAAACTCTTGCATGGCCCATTGTATGAATTCCAAACACCGTTTTATTTTTCAAGACCAAATTGAATTAGAAAAGAGAGTTTGGTAATAATGTATTCAAATTTTGATGATTTGATAAATGCATCAAACGACTTAAATACCTAAACTTATTTCTTTCACCTTTGTACATCTAACCTTGGCACGTCAATTATCTATGATACAGCTTACTATGGCAAGGTTTGTGACTTTACACATTCTATTCAGTACTAAGGGTCATTGAACGATGCCATTATTTTTCAAACTCAGATATGAAAAACAGAGTTTGAATATAATGTATTCAAACTTTGACGAATTGATACATGCATTGAAATTGTCAAATGTCTGAACTGATATAAACCCACACGTAGTCTTGAGTTAATTACACCTTTGACTTTGAAATATTGCCTGCAACATCTACCTTCTCCTCCAAGTGGAACAAAGCCTTTGAAAACATTATTTATCAACAAGTCCTGAAATAAACTAATAATTAAGACGAAATTTCCTCCAACTTTAACATACAAAGATGCAAAGTGGATCAATCATTAACACTGCCTCAAGATAAATTTTGGTTACGAATTGAAATCGGTAAATGTATGAAGCCAACACATGTATGTCCAGGTGTTGCCAACTGTTAAACATGTTATGGAACAGATAATGCACAACCTTAGTGACCCTAGATAATTATGTCAGATATCCTTACAGGTCAGCAGTCTTGTCTAGATCTTTTTAGTTGAATATTATTTTAGGCTATGCTATTATTTTTTTAAGATGAACAATTGTTCTCTAAAGTGATATTGAACCCACATTATCAATAGTTACAAAATCATGCATACAATATCAGAAGATGAGTATGAGGATTTATGGGGTTCACCGAGAGAGAGTGATACACACAAGATTAAATTAACAGTGCAATGTTGTGTTATAAACAGTGGAATCTGTACACCCCTTGCTAACATTTGGAATGATCCATTGGAAGATTGCCAGGCATTGTCTTACAAACAGATAGAATGAAGGTGCTTATCGAAAACACTATGGATCTGCATTCAAAATTGTTGACAACTGTTATGGACAATTGTTAAATTGTCTGGGAAACTATATGATTGCAAAATATGCCCTTGTGTGAAATGATGTGCCAGTGTCTCTGTGCATTCCTCCTCTTCAGTTTTTGGTGATATCTACTGATTATATCTTATCATAGACAAACAATATCAATTGAACTGTCACACTGATGCATTAATTTCCTTTGGGATTGTTCCGATCAATAATGATTTACCAGATGCATGTCAGCACACAACCACCGTACTATTTAGTGGTCAAAACAGTCACCTTTGAACCAGCTTCTGTACTGTTTCAGCAGAGTAACACGGCAATTTATTATAAATCATGTGACAGGTAATGATGACATAGCTTGTGGAAGTAGCAAACACAGCAGCTTTCTTGGGATCTGTCGGGTTTTATTTTGGCAAATTTAAGAATACTCACAAACTTCCTTGTGGAACACTTGTACTTACACCAAGGTTCACTAGAGAAATTGCATGAACAGTTGGACATTCTAAGCAGTCTACTACATTTGGATAGAATCCACAACCAAGGTAAGTAACTGGTCTCTGTCAAGTTTCATACTTGTAACACATTGACAAATGGTATTAAGAGACGTTTTTCAGGCTCCTTGTGTAATAGTAGTCTTATTTTGAATATTCCTATATGTTAGGAAGCTTGTCTGTTCGTTTGAATTACTTGTTATGACACTCATATTTTTAAATCATCTTGGAACCAAACATCTGCACAGAATGCGGATAAAGAAGTTCTGTCCGGTCTGCAAATATTTCCTACTTAATTAAGGGACCGTTCAGTTTTTACGGCCTGGGGGCGGTAAAATCTTGTTGCCGGTGTTCAAAAAAATATAGACCCCCTGCATTTTTCGTGAAAAAAAGATGATCCCCTTTGGA
>LD343622.1:84126-104811 GCA_001465055.1 Ptychodera flava | reverse complement strand
ATATATATATATATATATATATATATATATATATATATATATATATATATATATGAATATATACAATTTAGGGGTATATTTCAAACATTCAGTCATTCTGTGTTTTCAAGAAATTGTTGTCATGTCAATTGTAAGATAGGAACTTAAAATTTTGAACTCTGTATTTTGATTGAGCTGTGAATGTACTCCACTCTTTTTATGCATAACCAGATGTCCAAAACTGTTGTAAGAAAAATGTGATTGTGAAAAATTAGTGCATATAGCTTTCTAATACTGAATTCTCATAGAGGAAACAGACAAGTATCGGAAACTTGTCAGGTTTTTCATATGAACCGCAGATATCATGATGATAAGTACACTTTGCAAATCAGACTTTCAATTTACAGACATCAAGGTACTTCTGACATATATGTCTGATATACTAATGTACTTCGCCCGAAGGGCGCACCCTAAAATATTGAACATCCAGATATTGAATATCCAGATATATATATATATATATATATATATATATATATATATATATATATACATATATGCCCGAAGGGCGCACCCTAAAATATTGAACATCCAGATATTGAATATACAGATATATATATATATATATATATATATATATATATATATATATATATATATATGCCCGAAGGTGATAAAATTTGTGGTTGCACAATGCATTTTAAGCAAGTATGAGCCATGTAGCAATTCAAAAAAACACTAACCCCCCTTATTGGGCATTTCAAAAACATGGTGACCCCTATGACCAAAGTCAAAAACAGGGTGACCACCCATGATCCGGCCCCCCAGGCTAGAGAAACTGACCAGTCCCTTATTAAAACAAAAAAACATTTAATGGAAGGACTATTTCTGAAAGTAAAATGTCGGGAGATTGCGAGAACTTGAAATACGCTCAATCTTTTCACCATAGGCATATAGGAAGAAATTCAATATCACCTGTAACTATTACTTCAAAGATGCATCTGTCATGAAAAATTCTTGGAAATGTACGAATATTTCATATGCATTTGGGAAGTTTTACGCTGAAACATTAGGCCCAATAACGGGAATTTAAATATCCTCCCAGCTCATAGTTGATATTTGTGCAAATTAAAACAACCAATTCTGTCCTTTTAAATAGTTCGTCAAATATTGTATAGTTCCTATTCTCCCGCTCTCATCATGATCCGAGTTTAATTAGTCTAGAACATTATAAGGGTCACTGCCCTTAACGACCTCACAACCTTGAATTAAATTAATGGTGTTTGGAATGTTCTGGAAATTTAATTAGTTGTGTAAGAGAGATAAATTTAGAGCAGTCATGAGCATATCAATAAAAGTTCTAGATTGTTCTTATATAGTCTTATATAATCACATGAGTATAAATACTTGGTCAGCAGGCTTGCAGTCAGACATTTTGGGATCGTTTCTCTTGCGTGTTACTTCAAGACTTTACTCCAGCAGTACTAATTTCAAGACTTTTTAAGACCTTCACTGCCACGCTGGATTTTTACTGTGGACTTTGTGCAACTTCAAGCCTGCAAGCCAAAGGACTGTTCATTCATCCGACTGACTATTACAACTCTGAGACTGAAGCTTTGCCATCCAAGCTGAGATAAGGGAGCATTCAGTTATTGCGGCGGGGGGTGGGCCGGCAAAATCCAGGGCGGTCACCTCAAATTTGAAAAGTGCCAAGGGGGTTATATATTTTTCAAAAAGCTCAGAGGGGTCACTTAATTTTCATAAGCATCCGTCCCTTCAAAAAGCAGTTTCAATGTCCAGAAATATTCTGGGAGATAAAAATGATTCACTGTATGATTTCATTCTCTGAAGTCGAATTCCTGAACTAACCGTGCCCTTTCATAACACGCAAATGACGTACCTGTGCCCAATACAGCGTACAAATCACAAAAGCCCTCAGCATATATTTCTTCAATTTTTCTCTTTGCATTCCTTAAATTTGATCTCCTTTGTTCTTTAGCCTGAGTTGGCGTTATTTTTTATTATGCAAATAGTTTTCGACATTTACATACGGCTCCCTAGGCTGTAAGAACCTCGAATACATCAACACAGTAAAGATCACATGTCAGCTCAGGGTATTTCAGACCATAACTGCTCAAACTGACAGCTGCCGACCGACAAACATGGAAAAGTGAGATTGGCCTTGTGGGAACCCGTCGCCTCAGTGTTAATGTGATTTGGAACAAAGTCTTTTCTGAAGAAAACGTCGAAACACAGTAATTTAAATATAAACCACGATTTATCCGTGTGAAAAATATTATGCTAAATATAATGATATTACCGTTATTAGGCCTATTTATTTAAAATATTTTTATTACGCATTTGAGAGATGACAGACCAGGGTAATCGACTGTTAGCTACTCAGATGTATTTTTCATCGCACACCGACTCGCTCTCTGCCAAAACAGGAACTGCTCTGGCTGAGACCTTGTCTAGCGATCCGTACGATGCAATCATCGCTGTAACTCGATCATTCCCCCAAATGCAAAGGTGTTAGACTCAATCTTGCACTTCACACAACCATACACAAAAGTACATTGTACTCACCGATAGTTTGCGAGTAAACGTTTTTTTTATTTCATGTCAACTGTGTAATAAAGGGTTGTAATACAGACTAATGTTCAGTCCGTGCATAGTCAAGTTCTGCGGTCCTCTGCAAACGGCATTCACACATTGTGCTCTCGCCAGCACGCTTGTGTGTACCGAGGGTGACACAGTGGTAACTGGCAAGTGAGGCAACAGTTGATTGTCTCATGAACACGATTGGGGCGAGTTCCATGGCCTACTATCCGTCCTGCACGTCGACACATCACGCAACTACGTCTTCCGTCTGGATTGCGACCCATTATATGACCAACTCTTTCCACATTGGTAGGAATGAGACATGGTGCCGTCAGACTGGTTGCTCTTGGGGGACGTTGCCGTGATGAGAAATTACCGATCAACTGTTTTGCTACTTAGGCGCGAAACATGAGCTGACGTCTGTATCTCGATCCACTTTGACCGTATCCATGAACTGATGCCATGTTGTGGAAAGCGTTCATGAGTGCCTTGTTCTGCTTGTGGTAAAACACAGCTCTGTGCCACCGTGGCGATGATCAACCTGGCATGTAGTAAGCCAGATCAACATGAATTAAAGAGAATCCTTTGCTTTAATGCCACACCGCTATGTTTTTTGTACATTTTTAAAAAATGGCTCTGGGCGTAATTGAGTATTTTTCTGTGTATTTGTTGATGTTTTTTTTTTAAATAGGACCGAAAATATTTACATTGGTTAGAAATGTACACCCTTCCTCTAAACATGGACTTTTCAATAGGATTTTACACATTTTAATATTTTTTAATATATACCATGTGTCAGAACATAGGAGTGTCTGAACAAAGGGATGCCTGAAAATACAGATTTCTGAAAACAGGGCTGTAGGAACATACGGGTGGAACCCTGTGTGTTACCGGCTATAGGCCACGGCCTCTGACCACACTGCCTTGCTCGCCTACGATTGAGGCTCGAAGTTTCTTTGCCGTAAACAACAGATTTTTAATCCGAAATCATGACTAATCTCTATTTTCGAGCACACACAACTTGTCTTGATAAGTGATGTGCTGGGCCGCGCTCAAAACTTACACAAAGCCAGCTTTTCTCTCTCTATGCAAGGGGGCCGACTGTGTCAGCCGCCATTGTGAATTTCGATGTACAAAATGAGTTCTGGGTAGGGTTCATGAAGCGGGCCAAACAATGAGTTCAGATAATTAAGTAGGTCAACTAAAGTAAAGATCATATCGTGATCATGACCAAATAATCGCATAAGAATGGCCAAATAATGACACAAAAATGACCGAATTACCAAACAATGGCATAATAATAATGAGATAAGTTCCAAATCAAGCTATCGATGCTCAATAAGATGCTCAATGCCAAGAAAATATCCAGACAATATCGTAATCATGACCAAATAAACTCATAATAATGACCAAATACTGACATAAATATGACCAAATCACCTAATTATTGTATAATATTGATGTGATAAGTTCAAAATCAAAACATCAATGCTGAATAATGGCAAAACAACCAAATTAATCAAACGATTAAACAATTTCATTATAATGTCAAGACAATGTCGTAATCATGACTAAATAATTGCATAATAATGACCATATAATGACATAATATTGACTAAATAACCAAATAACGGTACAATCATGGCGAGATAAGTTGCAAATTAAGGCATCAACGCAGAATTATGGCAAAAAAAACATATCATTAAATACGTTCATAACAATGTCAAGATAATGTCGTCATTATGACCAAATAACTACATGGCCAAATAATGACACAAAAATGACCAAATCACCAAATAATGACATAATAATGATGACATACATTCCAAATCAAGATATCAATTTTGAATAATGATGGCAAAACAAACAAACAAATAAAGAAATTAGTTCATAATCATGTCATAATCATGTCATAATAATATTCGGATAATGATCAAATTATGGCATAATAATTGATAAATGCTGAAATAACTATGACCAAATCACCAAATAATGGAATAATAATGATGAAATCACCATTCATGCAATCTCTGACCATTTCCCAGTGCTATTCTCCATAATCAATTTCTCTCATGTCAGAACCACGCGTGCATCCGTTATTTCAAGAAACATGAAATCATTCTGGGCTTAAGAGTTGGCTGCAGCTTTATCTGCATTCATCGACCTCCAATCAGATGCCGACATAACTTCTAATTTGGGGCTGCTCAATGACACAGTCCGCGATACTTTTGATCGTCCTGCACCAACGCATGAGAGACTGGTCCCAAATAGGCGACCAGTTCCATGGATAAAACAGTCAATAATTGATGCACGGTTGAGGAGAATGAAGACAGAAAGAGTATGGAGGAAAACAAGATTGGAAGTACATCGCCAGATTTACAGATTGTTCGTCTTGTTGAAGCTGCCAAAAAGAGCCATTACGTCCGACTTTTTGACGATTGCACAGGTAACCAAAAACCGTTATTTCAGGTCGTAAAGGGCTTATTTGGTCATAATAATACTTCAGCTGTTCTACCAAAACATGATGACTCTTCGGAGTTAGCAAATCATTTCGCTAAATTCTTCTTAAATCGCGTCAAGTCACAACTTTGAACCTTGGTACTGTGTCTGGAAATTCAAATTACCATCATTCACAGCCTGTGACTGTATTGAAACCAATATGTCGCCTAGACGCTTTTAAACCTACAACTGTTGATGAAATTGACAAGGTGATTTGTTCATCACTTTCATCAACCTACTGCCTTGACCCGATTCCTACCAAGATCTTCAAACACCCTGATATTACACAAGTATTGTTACCTCACATCACTGAAATATTCAATAATTCTTTACGGTGTTGTACCCGCTCATTTCAAGGAAGCCGCCGTTAAACCTCTCATGAAAAAGCCCTCTCTTGATCATTATGTTCTTAAAAAGTTCTGTCCTCTATCTAACTTGCCATTTTTGTCGAAGATCCTAGAACGCATTGTTGCAAAGAGGCTTATTTCAGAGAGCTTACTTCCAACATTGTTAACCATTCACTGGATGAGCCATTGCAATCTGCATGCAAGCCAGGACATAGCACAGAGACTGCTCTCCTAAAAGTAACAAATGAAATTTTGCTTGCTCTTGATGAGAAAGAGGATGTTTTCCTTGTATTGCTTGATCTTTCTGCAGCATTTGACACTGTGAATCATACTATTTTACTTAATCGTTTAAGAGACAGGTTTGGTCTTTCGGATACTGCCGTCATGTGGTTTCAGTCATATCTTTCCAATCGCACCCAGAGTGTACTTGTGAATTCCTTACAGTGACAATTTTATCCGTTTGACACTGGGGTACCACAGGGATCGGTTCCTGGACCTATAATTTTTAATATGTACACTTCTCCATTAGGTTAATTAGTTTCTAGCCATAGATGTCTGTATAGATTTTACGCAGATGACTCTTCATTGTATCGGTCTTTTACCAAAGATAATGCTGCTAGGTTGCTTTCAAATTTTAACTTTGTATTTCTTATGTCAGGTCGTGGATGTCTACACATTTCTTGTGTTTAAATGATGATAAAACTGAGTTTGTTATTTTCTCTGCTACTTCGGGTGATCTGTCTGCAAAAGGGATTACAGAAATTCGTGTTGGCGATGCTCTGATTCCCGTCCTTTGTCTGGCTAAGAGCCTGGGAGTTATCCTTGACTCTTGTCTGACAATGAAACCGCATGTCGGACAGATCTGCCATCAGCCACTTTTCATTTGCGTCGTATTGCACTTGTCCGTAAATATTTATCTCAACCCGCTACCGAGCAATTAGTTCATGCATTTATTACATCTCGAATAGATTCGTGTAATTCACTTTTACTGGAACTCTCTTACTACCAAATCAGGCGTATTCAACGGGTTCAAAATATTGCTGCTAGAATTGTAACTCGTTCCAAAACTTCCTCTCACATTACTCCAATTTTGTATCAGTTGCATTGGTTACCTGTTTCAGAAAGTATTGTTTTTAAGATTTTAGTTCTTATTTTGAAATCCATTCATAGGTTTGGACCAATATATCTTTCAGATATGACCAAATTATATGTTCCATATCGCAACTTGGGGTCAGCTGATCAGTTAAAATCTGTCCTGTTCGATCACGTACTAAGAACTATGGTGATCGTGATTTTAGTGTCGCAGCTCCTATTCTCTTAAATAATCTCTCGTTCAGCATCCGTCAGTCATCAAACCTATCTGCTTTTAAATCAAATGCGAAAACTTTACTTTTTAAAACTGCTTTTTAACTATTTTGTAACAACTTTTGTGGTGTATCTTTTCTTTCTAACTATCTTTTGTAATGTGTTTTTATTTTTAGCGTCCTTGATCACATTTTTGTGGATACTGACGCTTTACAAATAAATTATTATTATTATTATTATTATTATTATTATTATTATTATTATTATTATCATTATTATTATTATTGCAAGTTAAGGGGCTATAAGTATTATATAGAAATCTAATAATATAAGTATTATATAGAAATCTAATAACAGTTCATTGAAGCTGTGGGAATTCTGAGAAAGAAGTGTTCGAATGCAGGCCCTTCGTGGCAGTTCTGGGCACGCACAAAACAAGGCACATCGACTGTGGAGAATCTATGCCAGTGTATTTGCTGCAAATATACCTTCACGCATGCGCACTCGTTTGCCAGTGTAGTCTGCCAATATGAGCTTGCGCAATTGAGTTAACCTGCGCGTGAATGTGTAGTCTTTACACTACGTCTCGTGCTATAATCTTGTTGTTGAGCTTTGCATGTTGACAGAAACTGGAGTTACTGCAGAGAATACTTTTCAGGACATCACAAGTGAGTCCCTAAGGTAACAAGTAGGACGTTTAGGAAATCCTTTCAGAAAGTTCACGCTGCTTGTGGCCATTTTGTGGAGCAAAAGCTTATACGTACCTGGAGCGACGGTATACAGTATTTCTACTGTACATATTGCCAAATAATATGCGATGGAATTTTTCGTTTCACGTCGTTCAATCATTCAGATGGAAAGGACGGCCTTCTCCAAACTTTGAAAAAATCAGGGTGACAGACTTTGGAATGCTAACCCTTGTATAACAATGACGTAATTTAATGAGAAGACATTTGTATTCGAGCTCGGCAACATTTTTTTGATTTGAGAACTCTCATCCATGGCGGATTCGCTGAAACAGTGAGTATGCAACAACTTCGCCTATGTCCATATAGCACTTGTGCAAAAATAAGCGAGTCCACAGGCCTTTGGCGAATCAATAAATGCGTTTTTCACCAAGTTGAAAGGGTGAAAGATGCATCGGTCACTTTGGGACGAGCTAGATAAATGCAGTCAAACCCAGCTGGGCATAGAAATTAGCCATAGTATGACTTTGTTCTGGAGACAACCGGCCGTGCGGTGGAACTTTGCAACAAAGTTTCCATATCTGAATTGACGTACTTGAATGAGAGGCACAGGAAACGATGGCCAATAAAAATGCATTCCCGTTTCATTTTGATAATAATGTATCAATCTAAATGACACATAAATTATTCCTCCTCCCAACAGAAGGGCCATGGTCTATTTTTAGCCCTGCTACAGAATGTCTCAGTGCTGAAAAGGCCATATTGTTGTCATGTTGTCATGGCGACTTTTAAAATTTGCATACAACTGTCACAGTGAAACGGGTTGTTTATAGGTCACAAAACTTTTGAGTCCCACTGTCGTCCATTACTCCTGTTTCCTTGGGCATTAAAGGTGTGCAAGTATACACATCAAAAGACTAGAAAATTCACTTTATTGGCAGAACCTTGTAAAATAGCCCTTTCTTGTCTGGTTAACGAAAAAAGATACCCCTGATCTAAAATATGCATGGGCTACCAGCCAGTGTCACCGGGCTACCAACTTCAGAATATGGTTGCCCGAGTGGACTACCAGGAAAAAGTTAATTTCGAGCCCTGGGAAATATTAAATATGAAACATTTAACTTGTAATATTTCCCCTTGTCTTGGCCTGCTGGGTTTAAAAAAAATGTTTAAAGGTGTACAGGGATCATGTCCAATTTTAGCCATTGCTACCATGGAAAGAAGAGATCTAGCTAATCATCAGAATCATAGAGTTTATGGGGTCATGCCAGGTCACACAATAAATAATGCACCACTACATGGCCATAATTTTACTTCAGTTAAACAATCAGAAATATATAATTTGTCTTCATTATTATTCCTGGATTGAGGCAAAGAAATCAAAATAATTTTTTATAAAATGAACATTATTATACCTCGTTAGTTATAAATCTATAAAATAAATAAGTACCAGTGCATTATGTTTTGAATGAAAAAAAAAACCAAACAAACTGTGCGCAACTGTTACTGCTTGTGATAAATATAATGGTACATTGGGTGATCAGGAGGATTGGGTTCGGATCATAGTAGAATTAATTTTACATAGACCAGAAATAATTTTTCAGGCATTTTTTATTGTGTTTCATGCAGTCATCCCAAATAGACCCTCTGGAGGGTCTATAATTTTAAATATAAAAACTGTGGTTACTGAAATGGTTACTATGGGAACATAAAACAAAAATGAACATGGAGTTCATGCTGTTATAAATACACTTAGGAGAGCATTTGCATAGTAACTGGGATTACTTTTAATGGACTTCGGAAAAAAATGAAATTTAAAAACGCAAATAGGTTACTATGGAAACACAGGGCAGTAAAACTGGATATCATATTTTGTCTTTCTAACCCGAAATAACCCTTTGGTATAATATTTCTGTTGATTACTGGATTTTTACACTGGATATTTGGTCTTTCTAACCCAAAATATCCCTTTGATATAACACATTCTGTTGATTCCTGGATTTTAGATGGAATCTTTGAAAAACTGGTAATTGTTACTCCTGAATGGTTGCCATGGAAACATCCCACAGTAAAATTAGTGTGATTTTTTTGGTGAGCTGACCAGAAAAACCCTTATTATCAATTTTTACATCAATCAATAGTTCTGTAATAGAAATTAGGGTAAAAGAAACATTTTCAATCCAAGAATAGTTATCATGGCAACTCAAAACAGTAAAAAAAAGTCAGTTTTTGTGTTCTCTGACCCAAACTCTCCCGCTAGATAATTTTCATATCGATCAAAGTAACTTTTCATTTGATATAAGAAAAACTGAAATTTTCAACCCCTAAAATGGTTACCATGGAAACATGGTACAGTAAAATCGATATCACATTTGGTCTTGTCGACGCAAAAAACCCTTGTGGTGAAATTTTCACGGAAATTGAACCTATTATTATTCGTGTTATTATTTCTATATAATACATATTAATTATTATTAAATAAGTTTAAAGAAAGATTAAAAAAAATTTTGGCTGTGTTCTCACCCAATAAAGCATGAGAACAATCAGTATCACAAGTTTATCAATCTAAATACAAAGTCACCTGACTTTGAACACAAATGATCATTTAGCATGAATAACTCACAGTAAGCGTAGTGAAGGCAATCTGTCCTTAGAAATCCTGTGAAATGCTATGATTCATTTCTATATCATAATGAAATATATTTAAATGGCTATGGATTTCACTATTAATAAAGGTTGAGTAACAACTGTATACACTGATCTAGAATGACCATGATTTGACTGTAAGTGCGAATGATTATGATAAGTGATCTGGCCACAAATGACTATGATTTGACCTTGAATGTCAATGATGAGTGATGATAAGCTGACCATGAAATACAGTGATCTGGCAATGAATGACTATGATTTGACCATGAACACCCATAATAATGAGTTGATGACAAGCTGACCATGAAAAACAGTGATCTGGCAATGAATGACTATGATTTGACCATGAAACTTGACAATGAATGACCTCAAATTGACCATAATACAAACTTTAGATAGTTTTACCGTAAAAGACTGTAAAGTGACGATGACCATGACCATGACTGATCATGAATGGACATGTCAATATACCGTTCATGACCTTTCATGGTATTTTGAGGTCATGTTTCATCAAATCATGATTGATCATGATAATTGATCATGGTCTGATCATGACCATAACATGATCGATCATGCTTATATGGTCATAATAAAAGCAGGGTGGGTAGGTCAACCATTGGGGAGATGGCATGTCTAAGCTACCCAAGGGGATTGTACGCAAACGAGGAGGGGCCGAGGCGCATATACTGCGCAAAAGGGCCTTTCAATCTATCAATGGAAACTGATAGGAGCGCGATTACAGTCTACAAAAAAGATAATAGTTTGACTGAAATTGTAGCGTGGTTTGACTATGTGCACGTGCGGATAACTGACTTGGAACACAAACCGAAATCTCTTCATGAGCGCGAGCGCAGATGAAATGAGGAGACTGAAGGTGAGGCTTTGTCGCAGCGTAACGGTAAGAGAATGAGGGAACGACCTGAATATGGGGAGTGGACACATCGAGCTTTGGTCGAAGTGATGAATATGGCGCCAAGGGTACCCAAAACGAAAACGCACATCTGTCAAAGCCCACAGTATGACAGGTAGACGGCGACAGGAAAATAGCCCACAAAGAAAGGGTGAGCCAAGACCCATTGATGGACAGGTTGTTGGTCCGTTGAACGAGCAGTATGCTTTTCTAAGTGGAAGGAAATGTTTGGCTCAAGTGGATACTGGACTGCAAGTTACCATGATCAGTGAGGATTACTATTGTCGACACTTATCCGATGTGCCATTTACTCCATTGGACGAAGTTCTCGAGATGGCAGATGTGACAGACGATGTTTTGGAGTACGTTGGTATAATAGAAGTTGAAGTTGGTTTCCCTATTCACGTTTTCATGAATGCTACCACTTTCAATCTGTTGGCATTGGTGGTGAAAGGAACTGAGTATAATGATCGCGTGCCATGTTGGCGGGGACCAACTGGTTGAATACTTATATGACGATGAATATGCTGAATGGTGGTGGTAAGACAATGAGCAGGATGAAGCCAGTAGCGAGAAGAGCGATTACTACTCTTAGTGCTCATGAACAGTTCTATGGACCAAATGGAAACATGGGAGTGGTGCGAGCGGCAGTTAACGAACGGGTGACATTAAAGCCACATACTGCACATACAGTTCAAGGGAGCATGAAGGCTGTTCCTACAGGAGAGAAACATCAAGTATTGTTAGCAGATGATGATGATTGGAGTGGACACAAAGGGTTGACTCTGAACCCGATGGTAACGATTGCTGAGTGTTCAAGTCGCTCGACAGCCGTGCCCATGCTAATAAAGAATGAAACAGATAAAGCCATCATCATTAAGCCAAGGCAGGTTGTTGCTATGGTGAAGGCGGTACGAGGAATAAAAGACTACCACAAAGAAACCTGAAGGATGATGAAGCTAAAAATGAGTCATCGGAAGTGAGAAAAGTAAAGTTTGGAAGATTATCCTTTGACATGACTGATTCCCTGGTTAACGAAAATTACATGAAGAAAGTACCAGAGGTGCTTGAACGTAACATTGCATCATTTTTAACCAGTGACAATGACCTAGGGAAATGTACGCTCCACAAACACGAGATCAACTTAAGAGATGAACGTCCAGTCAAACAACTGTATCGCCGGATGCTGCCAGCATTGTATGAGGAGATCCAAGCGCAGATACGGGCAATGTTGGACAATGGAGTGATAAGACATTCTAGAAGTCCCTGCTCTTCTTTTCTCGTCGTGGTAGAGAAAAACACAGATCTACCCGTACATGTGTTGTTACGTGACAGAAAAAGAACAAAAAGTGAACTCATCAGTTCCGGTATAAAACGAAATTTATTACGAGAAATAAAACTAATTGCTAAGTCAGGGATGGAATACAAACTGTAAAAGTGTACAGGCTACTTATCTCAGCTGGGACGGCAAAGCTCCAGTCTCACAGTTGTAACATTCAGTCAGATGAATGAACAGTCCTTTGGCTTGCAGGCTTGAAGTTGCACAAAGTCCACAGTAGAAATCCAGTGTGGCAGTGAAGGTTTTGAAAAGTCTTGAAATTAATACTGCAGTAGTTTCCAAAGACTTGAAGTAACACGCAAGAGACACGATCCCAAATATCTGATTGCAAGCTGTGCACGTCCCTATTTACACCAATGTGCTTACATAAGAGCATATAAGAACAATCTAGAACTTTAATTGATATGCTAATTACTGCTCTAAATTTATCTCTCTTACACAACTAATTAAATTTCCAGAACATTCCAAACACCACTAATTGAAGGTTGTGAGGTCGTTATTTAAGGGCAGTGACCTTGAGAATGTTCTAGACTAATTAAACTCAGGTCATGATGGGTGTTTGGGAAAATGACCTACATAACACACCCAATCTTCAAAAGGAAAATTTTCCAGAGAAAAATCTTTCTTTTACAATTGGGATATTAAAAGTGTGAACGACAATAAACTCTAAATACGAGAGAGACAGTCTGCAAGTAAATTGTCTTTGCCTCTGATATGTCTAATGTCAAGGTTAAACTCCTGTAACATTGAGCTCCATCTTAACAATCTCTGATATTTGCCTTTTAATTTCTGCAGAAAAACAAGAGGGTTGTGATCAATATAAACTACTATCGACTGATTTGAAGAAGTAACATTAACTTTAAAATGCTGTAAAGCTAATATCAAAGATAAACACTCTTTTTCAATCGTAGAGAAGTTTCTCTTGGATTTGTTAAATTTGCGTGAAAAGTAGCAGACAGGATAATCTATCCCATGAGTATCCTCTTGCAATAATGCAGCACCAGCAGCCGTATCACTAGCATTTACAGCTAATTTGAATGGCAAACTGAAATCTGGTGCAGACAAGACTGGAGCACTTTGCAGTATGTTTATACGTGTATCAAATGCCTGTTGGCATTGTTCTCACCAAACAAACAAACTTTACCTTCTTTTTAAGTAAGTTAGTCAAAGGCTCAGTAATTGTAGAGAAATGTGGAAAGAATTTTAAGTGGTAGCGAGCCATGCCCAGAAAGCGCATCAGTTGTCTCTTGCCATTTGGTATGGGAAAACTTGAAATGGCACTGATTTTGGCATCAACGGGTTTTACCTCACCCTGTCCTACAGAATATCCAAGCTAAGTCACCCTCGCCCAACGAAACTCAGATTGGGCAAGGCTGACAGTCAACATTGCTTTGCTCAGTCTCTCAAAGAACATCTGCATGAGTTTGATCTGTTCCTCCCATGTGTCACTATACAGGACGACGTCGTCGAAGTAAGGTCCACATCCGTCTAGCCCGGATATGACGTCGTTGATCATCTGTCCGAATGTGGACAGAGAGTTCTTCATTCAAAATGGCATCATCTTGTATGTACTGGAACAATCCATCTTGTGTAACTAAGGCGGATATTTAACAAGCATGATCCCTTAGAGGGACTTGCCAAAATCCCTTCAGTAGGTCAAACTTGGTCACATACTTGGCTCTTCCCACTCGGTCGATGCAATCATCAATCTTCGGGATTGGGAAAGTGTCAGTCTTTGTTGGAGTGTTCACTTTCCTGTATTTCGTGCAGATACGATAAATATGATCTGATTTTGGCACAAGTATGCACGGCGAACTCCAGTTACTTTTGCTGGGTTCAATAAAGTCATTATCCAGCAGGTATTTGACTTCTTCCTGGAGATATTTCGCTTTTGTTGAATTCAGTCTGTATGGATGTTGTTTCACAGGCTTACCATCCCTAACATCGACATAGTGATAGATGACGTTTGTCCTCGTTGAAACATTTTGAAACACGTGTTTATACTCATGGATCAGTTCTTTCACCTGTTGTTGTTGTGACGGCTGGAGGTGTGCCAACTTTGTAGACTAAAGATTCTCCAGGGTTTCTGAATTCTGGAGTTTGACCAAGCTCAGCTTTGAATTAAGAGTATTTTCACTCAAGTCAGTTTCACTATCGCTATCTTCATAATGTTTTGAACTGACTGCACTGACAGGCAGTGTTATAGCTGGATTATCCCTATCCAAATGTGGTTTAAGCATATTTATGTGGCACTATTGTTTTTGTTTTCGCCTGTCAGGTGTTTTTACGATGTAATTTAAATCGCTTTATTTCTTATTAATTAAATATGGCCAATAGTAACGAGCATGAAGTGGGTTGCCAGGAATCGGAAGAAGAACAAGAACTTTTTGACCTGGTTCAAACTTCCGTTTTGAAGTGTTTTTATCGTATTTGGTTTTCATGGAATGCTGAGATGACTCAAGATTTTCTCTGGCTAATTCATATGCCTGAGAGAGTTTTGTATGAAAATCTGACACATATTGTAAAATATTCAGACAATCATCATCGTCTGATAGGAATTCCTCTTTAAAGAGCTTAAGTGGGCCACGGACTTTATGTCAAAATACAAGCTCAAATGGGCTGAAACCAAGAGACTCTTGAATTGACTCTCTAATAGCAAAGAGCAGAAAATTAATTCTTCATCCCCCACTGCTTCTCTGTGTCAAAACAGTAGGTCCTAATCCTATTCTTTAAGGTTTGATGAAATCGCTCAAGAGCACAATGACTTCCTTTATTTCAGACATAAAGTTGGAGCCTTGATCGGACTGGACACATTTAGGGAGGCCGAATAAAGTTAAAAAATTGACTAAAGCTCTCACTATAGTCTTTGCCTTTATATTTCTCAGTGGTGTGGTTTCTAGGAACCGAACAGATATACTTATTATTGTCAACATGTACTAATTTCCTGATCTTGGTTTTTGTAGTGGCCCAACACAGTCTATTGGTATCCTACTAAATGGTTCTTGAAATGCAGGAAATGGCTGTAAAGGGGCCTATGGAATGGTCTGATTTAGTTTTTCTACCATTTGACATGTGTGACAAGTTTTACAGAAATGTGCGACATCCTGCCTTAGATAAGGCTAATAAAAGTGACTGAGAATTTTTTGATAAGTTTTCCTGACTCCTAAATGACCAGCCCAGGGGGCTTCATGAGCCAGGCGCAACATTCAGCACAATAGGACTTTAGACTCATAATTTAATAATTTATAGCCCAATTGTCATCAACCAAGACATGTGGAGGTCTCCATTTACACATGAGAATACCAGATTTTGTATAATAACGCACATGGCTACCTTGTCAAATAAACATCTACCCTGTCATCATCTACCCTGTCAAATTAACATAAAGTATCTGGGTCTTTGTGTTGTTCTGCATTGAGATTCGATCTAGAAAATGCCTGACAATTGTCAGCAGAAATTTTACTGGAAGTTTCAAATCCATGAAGGATAACGGAATGTTCTGTGTCAAACACCTGACTGAGAAAGGTGTCATTTAAGTCAACATCTGTGACATTATTTTTGAGAATATTTTGATTCTCCGAACTTTTTTTTGACATGGCTCGAGTAATGGCACATGAAGGAAATAAACTAGGATTATCAGTCACAAGTGGATTAGTAATGACCTTGTCCCAAGCAAGATCGTTTCCAAGAAGAAGGTGAATTCCTTAAAAAAGCAAAAATGGCCAGATACCTTAAGTCACAGGTCCAGAAACAAAGTCCGAAGACAAATAGATATTATGGACAGGAACAGGAAGCATTACAATCTACCGCCTTAGTAAAAACTTTAGAACCTGAAAAAACTTTTCAGAAAGCGACAGGGTATCTGCCAACAAAAGAGACTGGAAAGCCCCGGTATTTCTTAAAATTTTGACATGGGTAGCGAAAGAAAAATCACTAGAAAGTGATATGAAACCATCATGAATAAATGGTTCAAAAATATCCATAATGCTTTCTTGAGAAGAATTGACCTTGACCTCATTGATTGGGAATAAGAGGGGTTTAACCTCAGAAAATGTGTTGCACACATTATTTCACTCTAATTGATACGATGAAGAAGTAAAGCCGGCTGGCTTAGATCCACTTTTACCACTTTGACCTTCACGTTGTCTTTTCAATTTGAAATACTCTGACACTAAATGGTCGTCTTTCTAACAATAACTACAAGAAAGTGTACCAAACTGTTTGCCAGAAGGAGATTGAGACTTGAAATCTGATGATGTGGGAGTGTTACTTTAACTTTGTTAAATGTTGTTATTTGATTTTCTACTCTCCTTTGAGAAAATTCTTGGATGAAAACGAGGAGTTAAATTTCCCTGCATTTTGTCAATATGAAAAGGACTGGGATGGTTTTTTGAGAAATGAAGATTTATGGGTCAATGAATAATCATCGGCCAAATGTGCAGCAACCTCCAATGTATCTGCCTTTTGTTCATTAATAAATGTCTTGATATTGCTGTTACATGACAGAAAACGAATAAAAGGTGAACTCAGCAGTTTCCGTATAAAACGAAATCTATTATGAAAAATAAAACTTATCGCTAAGTCAGGGATAGAATACAGACAGTAAAAGTGTACAGGCTACTTATCTCAGCTGGGACGGCAAAGCTCCAGTCTCAGAATTGTAACAGTTAGTCGGATGAATGAACATTGCTTTGGCTTGCAGGCTTGAAGTTGCACAAAGTCCCCAGTATAAATCTAGCATGGCATGGAAGGTCTTGAAAAGTCTTGAAATTAACACTGCTGGAGTTTCCAAAGATTTGAAGTAACACGCAGGAGACACGATCCCAAAATGTCTGACTGCAAGCTTGTGTTCCCAGTATTTATACTTATGTGGTTATATAAGAGCATATAAAAACAATCTAGAACTTTTATTGACATGCTAATTACTGTTCTAAAATTATCTCTCTTGCACAACTTATTAAATTTCCAGATTATTCCAAACATGACTAATTGAATTCAAGGTTGTGAGGTCGTGAAGGCCAATGACCTTGAGAATGTTCTAGACTGATCGAACACAGGTCATGATGAGTGTGGGGGAAAATGACCTATATAACATCGCTTCGAACACACCTTTTAAATTCCTCAATATAAGTTGACGTAATTTCTCATGACGTTGACAGATTTTCTCAGAAGAACACCAATAGATAGATAGATAGATAGATAGATAGATAGATAGATAGATAGATACATAGATAGATAGATACATAGATAGATAGATACATAGATAGATACATAGATAGATAGATAGATAGAGGTGGAGATGTGAATTTATTCAAATGACTATGTCAGTGCCAAAAATATGCAAGTGAGGTAAAAAAGAAATTATCTTCAAATGGCTAAAACTCAGTAAGCATTGGTCAGATCGGGTTGAAACTTAGTATGCAGATTCCGTAGGTCTCCTAAATTATAAGTGCACAAATTGAGGTGGAATTAGCATGTTTGTATCAATACGGTATTTTTTCTGTTTTTGGTCAAACAATCTTGTTCTCTGAAATTGCTCGTCTGGTTGTTCTGAAAGTTTATATTCATGTTCCTCTGGATGACCTTAGTCAAGTTTGTACAAATTGTATTTACATTATCATATTTGTAAAATTTTGGTCAATTTTCCAAATTTTCGGTCAATTTTTTTCTATCTAAAAAGTACTGATCTGATAGCTTTGATATTTGGTATACAGGTATCTAAGATTTATCTCGATATAATGTATTGAAGTTAGCTTGAAATTGACATTTTTTTCTATTTTGGGGCAATTTTTGCCTCTTTTGGTCAAAAACCTTTTCTCCTTAAGCTACTGATCTGGTAGCTTTGAAATTTAGTGTACACGTTCCTAGGGTTTATGTTAATAAGATATAATATTGAAATTAGAACGAAATCTGCAATTTTGTATTGGGGAAATTTTCCCATTTTTGATCAAAAAATTTGTTTCTCAAAATTTACCATTTTTTTTGCTTTGACACCTAGGATTTATGTTAATATAATATAGTGACATTAGGTTGAAATCTGGAATTTTGAATTTTTGGGGCAACTTTGCGAAACTGTCAATTTTATTGGGATATATTTCATTTTGTGTTTTTAAGATTTCTTTTGGTAATTTTATACCTACTGGAATGGAGAGTATATAATGTACAGATTTAGTAAGCATTTGATAAGCTAAGCTGTATTTGGTGTTGAATATATATGTTGACAACAAACCTGCTAAATAACCTAAACTATGTTTTCTAATGATTTTTTACCGCATTTCAATGTTTAAGAGTAACAAGGTTGCAAGTAGTTGACACACTTCCTGCCATCTGGTCATTGTACATCTCTCGCAAAGATGGTATATACAAAGGGGGGACCATTTAATATCCTAGGCGGGGGGGTGGGGGGTGTTCTGGCAGATTAAAAAAAAATTCAAAACAAATGTCAATAACGAAATCTGCCAGAGAAGGTTTGACAAAAAGAAAAAGTGGGAGAGCGGGGTAAAAGAATGTACAATGGATCAGTTAAAAAAATAATGTACCTAATCAATCTTCCAGACCCTCCTCTATCAAATGGTCCACCCCTGATGTATTTTTACAGGCAATTAACCATGCAGTGTATATTAGTTTAAGATTTCAAGTTAGGTTAAGGATTTGAAAGGAATAGTCAAGTGCACCACAGTTAAATTCCTTAACTTTATCTCTTGTGTTATCATCCTTGTGTAATTAGTTAAAGGGAAATAGTCATCAGAACTGCGCCTGTGCGAGTTTCTTGTTTTCAAACAATCTATTTCATGCACGATCTCTGGATGCACCTCATCATCATAGCTGCAACATTTAAACTATATGATGTAGATTATGACAGTCATGTTTTAACTTTCATCAATCACCATCGTACCTTGGATAGAGTGATGCCATTGGTCGCATGGGTCCCATACGATCTTTGAGCCCAGTTCCGACGACTATATCCTTTAAGTTCGTACGTTGTTCCAGATGTGCATGCACCAGTTGTTGTGGAAGAAAACAATGTTTACTTTTCCCTGTAGGGTTTCTGAGTTAATGATTGTATGTTGATATCTCTCCATGTATCTGGTGTATGGGCAAAATATAAACATTGGTTGCATGTTATATACTTCAGTCTATGTCAAATGTTGATCACGAAAAATCTAGAACAGTTTGCTCTGTGCTTGTGAAAGATAACATATTTGTCAATACATAAACTGCCTTGCAGATTGATTGTCTTGAAAATTATCACTGAAGTAGAAAAGGAAAAGAAATCTAAATTTACTATAACCCAAACGGGATTCGAACCCCCACACACTCACATCAACATCGCCTAGCTGATAGGCCTGACACAAAACCAGTCGGCCACTGCTTCCAACCCAAGAAGAAAAAAAAGAAAGTAATCAAGTTGCTGTAACATATTCAGCCTGAGTGCCTGTTCGCCTATATTTAACTATTTTATCATTACATTCAGTTGTTTGTTATATCTTTATTACTCTCCATGGGCCAAGGCACACTTGAGGGCCAATGTCATCACTCTGTGCCTGTCTGTGTATTTCAGTCTGTCTGTATGTATGTCCATATTTTATACAATTGTTGGCTTGTTTTGATAACTATATGGGAGCTAACAGTGATATTGTCACTATTTTAATTCACATGAACTCTCAGCATCAAACGCAGGCGATGTCCTTCTAACAACAATTGTAATCCTCTATCTCTTCTTGTTCCCTTATTCGTCTGATAAGCAAAATTTATCGACAATTTCTCCCTAACACAGTGTTTAATTCATTTGAACTTTCAGAACTGAGATTAGGTATAGACGTTGTTTCACTGATTGAATTTGAATGGTGGCGTTGACAAATGGGCCAATCTAATGCCTTGCTTTAGTACATGTGAAAATATGTAAAGATTGGTTTGACCTGTGAGCTCTTGGAATATTTCTGTTTCTTAACAATTTCTAGTAACTTATCAGAGCTACCCCTATATGTAGGGGTTTAGGCCTGAAAGGGCTAATATTGCTTAGAATTTTGTTAATGTACTGAGTGATTTTGATATTTAGTATACATGTTTCCATACTTTATAGGCAGAATTCAGCTGTGTTAATTCCTCCCGAACAGATTCTGTATGACTGGATACAGACAGTTTTAAAATACTCTCAATCATACCAATCCATACTCCGAAGACATTAGGTCAGAATTCGCAAGTCAATAGTTGTAAACATAGACACAAAACAGCTCAGAACAGACAGTAAATAGACGGTACTCAAACAAAGTCAAATTCATGAAAGAAAAATATATGGACCTCTGGCCAAAAGACCAAGAAGTGATGTCAGGTGTTTCGAAAATAGTAAGCGCATCCTGCCCCACATGT
>LD343622.1:51481-63862 GCA_001465055.1 Ptychodera flava | reverse complement strand
GATGGAGTTTAATGTTACAGGAGTTTAATCTTGATATTAGACATATCAAAGGCAGAGACAATTTAATTGCAGACTGTCTCTCTCGTATTTAGAGTTTATTGTTGTTTGCTTTCAAGAAGTTTTACTTTAGAGTAAAAAAAAAAAAATTGAGTACTTAAATCTTTTTCAAGATTACATTTGCAAAAGAAAGATTTTTCTTTGAAAAATTTTCTTTTTTTTGAAGAGGGGGTGTGTTATGTAGGTCATTTCCCCCCACAGTCATCATGACCTGAGTTCAATTAGTCTAGAACATTCTCAAGGTCACTGCCCTTGATGACCTAACAACCTTGAATTCAATTAGTTTTAGCAATTAGTTTTATTTTTGTAATAAATTTTGTTTAAACGTTAACTGCTGAGTTCACCCTTTTGTTCGTTTTCTCTGCACGTAACACAATGTAACAAGCCATAGTCCCTCCACCCGGCCCTCCACCCACGGACGGTGACCAAGCCTTGCTTCTGTGATCATCATTGGCTGTCATAGTTTCATAGGTTTATACCCTCATAGTTTTTACATGTTTACAGAGCCGTTGTCGTATTACAAATGAGAAATGTAACGCCATAAGGAACATGCCACAATCTATTTACTCTGTCAAATTATTTCACCATGTTTCCACATGTACTGAAAGAATTTTGTCATTAAAAAACGAAGAGAATATATTTCTTTCGCAGGACAGCGATTCCCTTGCAGTCCAGCGACATTGTTAACCGAGCACGATACACTGAGTGTATGTCAAGGTCCCGTGTGTATGGAGGTAAAAAGCGATCACGCTGACCAGAAATGTTTTAAGGCTTTATTGGAAAGAAAATACACATTTCCCAATACTGATTTGTATTGTCTTTTTCTGTAATATGTCTATACTATGTCAACCTCAGACCATATTTTGATATGCCTCAAGACATGCAGTCTGCACTCAGTGTTGACTAATCTGTTGACACTAGTTGGTTTTTGACAAGCCGGCAGCCTCCGTACAGGCCTGGCACTATCCACTTTCAGTGGGCTGAGGCCGAACAAAAATTTGTGCTGTTCCGATAGCCCCATCTATCTTATATTTTACCTGCCGACCCTAAACTTTCTAGAGCTACGTAAACAAAAAAGAAAAAGTACATAAAATCACGAATTCGTTACTTGACATTTGATTTCTGCTTTAACAAAGGTTTTTTTTATGTTTCGTTTTCCTTTTATATGTTTGATACATTTTTCTTGAAATGTTGTGGCCAGTGTTTGACCGCCCTGAATCCCTGAAAAATGCATATTTAAAAATAAAAATGTTTTGGAAAAAGAATTCCTGCCGACCTACCTACCCTATTTTTGAAAACCATGTTATCGGAACAGCACAATTCATTTTTTTGCCTAACCAACGAGGTTAACATCAACCCACTGGATAGACAACAGTGGCCAGCCCAACTTTTATTAACGCCCCTGGCAAAAATGTCACAGGTCATGAGTTTGGTGCTATTACCCTCACACCGTCCACTCTTAATGCTAACAGACGACCCAAATCTACGCAATATACAAATTGTGGTTTCGATGTTGTTAGCACACGGCGGTTAGTCCGCAAGGAGTGGCGAGTCATGATAAAGGCAGGTTTCGAAGCCACATGCACAGCCATTTCATGCCAGTTTTGTTTGTCGGACGCTACGCTTGTTCAGCTTCCTGTCTCAAGACTGAAAATTAGGCATGTGCTGGACGCACTTCAGTTGTTCACTTAATTGCCACATTGCGGGTAAAAACCCAGCATTGTCAAGGTATACGGCATCTTAATATCACTGTAAAAACCCATCTAATTCGAGCACAAAAATGATTATGATTTTAAATCGTCGGATCATAGTAAACACCGCCGAAATAAATGGTCGAATTAATAGACGAGACGATTGTGAAATTTTACATGAAAAATGTGCTTATATGGAGATTGCTTCAAAGGATGGATGAATTTTTTGGTGCCCCGACATCGACAAATGGTCGTCATTCAGTAGTTCTATGCTCTACGCATGGAGGTAGTCTCTCTTTCTACCTCCATGCTCTACGTCACAACCGAAAACAAATTGGATGTAGGGGCATGTCAAAATCAAAGTGGCCGCTGTTTCAAGACTCGTCGCGACCGGCTGATCGATGGACGTCGCATAAGTTGTGTTGGCCTTTGAAAATAAATTGTAAATAGAATATAAATAGTAACTTGTGGCAGGCAGGTATTATGATCGAGATGTGTAGTGAATAATCTACGTTGATCAAATAATTATAATTGACATCGCCTAAATTAGGAAAAGAATATGAAAATGGCGACCATTTTTCTACGTTTGCAAACTTGCGAAACCAACATCAGAAGACTTTAACTCTTTTGTGTTCTATATGTTTTAATGTCAGTCAAATTTCAGGAAAGTATCTGTACATTTTCGTAATCGTATGGCGTAACCGTGCAACTCGACGGCGATTTCCGAAAGAACATGAACGGTTCGTGGAAGCGTAAAATCTCTCTCTCTCTCTCTCTCTCTCTCTCTCTCTCTCTCTCTCTCTCTCTCTCAGTCTAGCCGTTTCGATATTTTGATTTGTGGACATGTATTTTGGGTTCGCGGTCACAACTCAATGTTGATGTCCATTACTGAACGGGTATTCCAGCTGTGTTCAATATCAGACACTCAGAAAAGGAACAACGCTGGTAATATTGCGTCTTTAGTCCTGAAAGCCAGTAGAATTCGATTTTTTTACATCGCAACAGCAGGCGATAGTTAGTTTCAGACATTTTAACAACCTTGAGGCTTGTTTGGTCCTCAAAACCATAGACCCTCGAGACATTTCTCGAGGATCTATGTCAAATCTTACAACAATACGCTCGAAAGTTGTTTGAAACAGGGCAGTAACATAGATCAAGCCCGAATTTTGCATGGTAGCTATGGAAACCGGTGGTTTTCTCAGAAAACATAAGATGTATTACCTACTGCCCCCTTTTGGCTTGGACGTTTACCGTCTCGCTCCTACACATCAACAGGATTGTTCAGGTACGTGAATCTGTAAATTAATCAATTATAATACTCAACTATCAATGCATCAAACACAAGGGTCGCAGTAACGGGTCGAATTCGAAGGACGTTCACGAAGAGACACAAGTGACGTGTCTGTGGTGGAATTTATATTGGTTTTGAGAACATATAATACGTCAGATATATCCGTTCATCCGACAGTGTACCGTACAGTCGTACATCGAATCAACAATATAAACTTAGGGGTTGTACGTTTTTCACCGTAAAAGTACTCATTCAAAAACTCAAAGACATCGCGACTGAGTCCAACAGCTGCGCAAGAAATTTTATTTTCTAGTTTCTCAATCGAATCCCGCGTCAAGTGGTCAAGAATTACTAGCTTAGTCCTGCCATGGAGGTAGAAGGAGAGATCTACCTCCATGGTGCTGCATGTGCAGGCGAGGCTGTGCCCCGATGATGGATTGCATAAATCATGAATGTATAGATCATTGTTTCCCCACCAAAAAAAAGTTTTGTTCTATTCAACTGAACTGATTTATCGCATTTGCCTTGACACACATGCTTGTTGTGAAATCCACTTCTCTCTCACGCACAGATACTTCTCCTTGTCTGTGCACACGCATAGTAGATAGACCTGGTTCAGGGCGCGGGTGCTTACAAATACAACATTTCTTCGCCGCTTTGCAAAACATCTGGCCAAGTATCAACTTTGAAGCACGGGCTACGTCTTTGAAATGTTAGATTGGGATATTATTTCGGTCGAATAAGAATATAATATTGAAGATAAAAATACTTTTAATCAAAGCATGTGTCAAATATCTAATCACAGTCGGCCGTCCCAAGACGTGAGACTTCTAGGATTTCATCAAACAGGGAACCAAAATATATCGGTTTATTGACCGACATAACGAGAATATACGTTTTATTCTTCTAAAAAGTAAACTTCGCCTCTCCTTGACATCTCCATTTAAATGTGTGAATACTCTGTCCTCAGTCAGTATGAAGGCTTTAGCCTCCGCCGTATTACTCACTCAGGCCATGGATGTTTTACATCCATGCTCAGGCCAACACATGGTTATTTTGTAAGAGATCTCGTCAACTTTCCGGTTTATTGCGTCTCACACATCTGTGTACTTTCACAAGGAACTCGCCACAGTAATTTAGGATACTACAGCAGTCAAATCAACACGGAATATTGAAGATGAAAATACTTTTATCGATTGACCCAAAGAGCAAGAACGAGTCAGTGAATCTGTAATTAGACGGCCAGACGGAACAGGCATGTCTGTATATAAAAAAATGACCACCTAGCCTATTCCTCGTAAATAACGTCGAACTTGTCACTTAATTAATCTGCTGAATCACAAATATATGGTGCACTGTGTAATATATTTGTCTTACGAGAGTGACAAAATTTCATTTTGTCGTAATTGAACATAACTAATAATAACTTCTAGGCAAATTCTTCCTGTGAATAATTGAGCACTTAAGGAGTCGTAAACAGTAAAGCACCATCTTGATTATGATGTACCTGTGTCGTGCAGTCACGAACCATCTACTCCGACAAGCAACACGTTTTATTGTCAGCTCAACCCAAGTTTAACCAGGGCGCAACTACACAACCCATTTTCGAAATTCGGACGGAAGAGACCAATCTTTCCAACAACAGCGACATGTCGACAAGTACCTGAATCGCCGTTTTCATAGTTACACATCATCAGCTGGACAGCTGTTTAATCCAGGTATGTATCGTTATTGTCTCAAGTCCCAGTGTTTTTGATACTTTTTCTTGTATAGCTCTGTATAAAAATGTCTTTATCAGGTACAAGTATCTAACATTTTTATATGTTTTCATTCATCAGTGTTCCTGACTATTGCAAATAATGGAGCTGTTTTTGGTAGCTCCATGTGCAAATGAACACCAAATTCCTAGCTTCCTGTTCCCAAGCCCTTTATGCTAATATGACCTTTTCTGTCATGCCGTAAATCAGACCCAGGGAAGAGTGTAAATCCCTTGTAGGCAAATATACACGCATAGACCTTAAAAAAGACAAAGTAGCATGAATGGTTTTCGTTCTGCCATTGCTAAACCCCCGACTTGAAAAGGTCAGGGGAGTGTGAAACTGAAGTCTTGAGAAGATTATGCGTTTCTGTCTTCTGTTTTCCTCTCAAATTGCAGTCATTGTATAAATATGTTGCGATGATTTTTTATTAAGCTGACCAGACTCTTAATTCTTATATCTCAATTTTATGTACTATGTATTATGGTTCCATGATGGGAAGAGCCCTATTCAATTTTTGGGGTCTTTTTGGTAGCATTCTGAGCGGCATATGCATCTCCATTAACTCAGCTGCCATTCAGCGATGGCCACTACTATAATTAATTATATTGTTATGCAAATTAGCCACTTTGCTATCAGAAATTCCTGGGAGAACGCAAATTTAAATGGCACTGTTATTCAGTAACTCGATGACTCTTATCTCTTATTTATTCATTTACTGCTTCTGTGATTAGTTACCCTTTTTACTAATCTGTTTTCAATTTATTTTGTCTCGCAGGCCATGAAGACGATTCGTCGTGTGCTTCTGAATGATGACAACATGACTCTTTTGACGGGTTTGCTCCTGAACCAATTTAAGATAAAGAAGAGGAGGGTGGATTTGTCATCTTGTGGTCTCCTGCTTGAAGAGGAAACCCGTTGAATGAACTTTTATGTACATTAGATGCCTGTCTAACAGAAAAAGTGTATTTTAAAATTCTAAGAGGAAGGCAGTCATTCTACTAATTGCACCTGAAAACAGTGAGTAAATACGCAGCAGATCTCATCTCATCAACGCATTATGATTGCCCAGTTTTCACCACCACAGTTGACTAAAAGTTTTCAAATAGCTGGTTATCTCTTAGCCGTACACCTGTCCCTCCGCAGTTGGCTTCCTTTAAAACCTCTTAAGCTTGTCAATTAACTTGTTTGTGAACTTTAGTATACAGGGAGTTTTCTCTCAGACCACTTGACAATTTGCTTTGAGATTTATTAGGCAGGTTCCTGAAGCAAACAACCGGTTAAGATTTAATCAAATTATGGTGAATTTTGCATGTAATATTGTATTTTAGTCAAAGTTTTGCCTTTTAATGGAAAATAATATTTTCTGAGAAACTGCCAGTCGACTGATTGCTTTCAAATTTTGCACGCAGGTTGCCACGTGTGATCTGAGTAAGTTGTCTTCTGAGATATGTTTATCCTCACAGATGTGTTGTATGCATGCCAATATCACGAAGGGAATCTGTCAGCTGCAATATTGCTTGTTTTCTTTTCAAACAAAAAAAACATTGTGCTATACTAGATGAGAAAAATTTCCAAAAGTTCACTGCAGTAATTCCAAAATCTGTGCAACATACAACTATTTTGAAGTATTGGTTGCAGTTTAAGTGGCTCTCATATTACCATTGTGTATTTATTTTTAAAACTCTGATTAAATTGTTGTTTGGAAATAAAATTTTTAATTTTTCTTTGTAAATATTTGCTGTGTAAAATATTTGTTGAGTGTGTGTGTGTGATAAGTGACACTGCTTCTTGCTATTTAGTGATTAGAAGATACAATATCATGTCATCATGTTGGTAAAAGGTCTATAGAAATATAGACAACTTCTAACCCAGATGAGTTCGTCTTGCCCTAACATCGTTTGAATATCAAATCATAATGGCGATCTATCGGATGCAATGTTTTTATTTGTAGCAGTAACTCAGTTAGTGTCCTAAGCTGGTGAAATGAAATCATGTGCCTAGTAGATTGGTGCACACCTCTCAGTGGGCTTTCATTGATTCAGTGGCTAAAATTACTTCGTGAAAATCCAGTATTGTTCACTGCCAGCATTCTAACTTTTGAGAAGCTCAAATATGAATAATTAAAGATGCCATATATGGTAGCGTTAGTAATAAATGCAGAACTGTATTAACCGGAATTTATGTAAATCCTGAAAAATTAGCAGGAAGCGCTGCCAGCACATTGGCTAGAAATACACGTAAATACAGTCAAATGTAGTCCTTTATTTACAGTGAATATAGGCAAGTACAGGAGATGTATTTACCATGTATAAATAGTGTATATACGGGTAAATACAGGCTGAATTTCCCCGTATTTACCATAAATACATGGCTGTATTTTCCTGTATCTGTCTGAATTAGCAGCAAATACAGCCAAAATACAGGGTCAATACACTCTGTATTAAAGCCTTTTCACGCAGTGCAAGTGACAAAAAGGCAGTACAGCGACTACTTGGATGCGTCAATTACCTATCAAGATTTCTGCCGAAGCTGTCAGAGGTATGTGAACCACTGAACCACTTGACATAGAATTTATTTCAAATATCGAGGATAGGTCACAATGTTCAACATGACGCCCTATGGCAAAATGATAGATTCAGCAATTGTGAATGGTAGGGGGCTGGACTCGATTAGTATGATACTATTTTCGGCAACCCTACCCAATTTACTAATCCTTAATGTGTCTGTATTTCTCTTTTTCTTTTCTGTTCTATTGGGAAATAAAATATCCTTAAATATCAAATATCATTAATTAGTGATAATCAATAAATATGCAAACTTGAAAATAATGAGCAAATTATAACATCCAAAATATTACCATAATTACAGGTACATTTAAGTATAAATTTATATCTATTGCACATAATCATTGGATATGCAAATAAGTTAGTAACCAGAATATCATGTTTATCAAAATTTCGTTATAAGTGGACCTAAGTTATAATGATCAATAAATCTGACATGTCTGGTCAATCGTATTAGTATGTTTAACACTGATATACGGCTAAGTTAGAAAAAATCATTACATTTGCAAAGACGTTAATATTTTATAATGTACTGCTCCTCATAATGTACAGCTCATAAAACAGTACTTTTGTAGTACAGTGGGTAGAGCATCTAAAATGTATTCGGGGGATGTGGGTTCGAGCCCTACATTGGTCACTTTTCATCTCATTTACTACATTTCAAAATATAAAAATTCGTATAGTGAGGTGAGTCACAATTTCAAACTCTAAAAAAATACGCTTCTCTGGCTTTGCATCATTCGTATGATTGATCCTCATTACCAAAACCAAAACTCAATTCCTAAGTTGTTGACTTCTGTGCCATTTCCTGTTGAATCCATAGGATCTTAGGCAAAAAGATTAAGTTATAAGTTTAGCCCAAACTCACTATTCACACACATGAAATATAGGCAACATTTCACATTTATGGGAATGTTGCATAATTATGATAACCTATGACCCCTCCACGTCACTTTCGCTCCTGGCCGCCATTGGGTTGACAGTGCCCAGCGTGTCGTTCTTCCATTTTTTCAATGAATCATGAATCAGGCTGAACAACAACTCGTGGACTTAGGTATTACACCTCCGAGTACACGCCAGTCAAAGAGAGTGAAAAATCAACGAACTTTCACTGAATTTGTCGCTGATCCAGTCAAGTCAAAACCAAAAGCCCGCGCAAACGTTCAGCGGGGCCGGAAAGTGAAAATGGCGACACCTAACCCTGGCGCCAAACCAACAACTCGACGCTGAGTTATGGAAACCACTCTGAAAGAAAAACTCATCGACGAGAAGTCCAAACTTGAATCAGCCTTACAAAAGATAAACGAAGAGGCAGAAATAGAGACTTTGAGGCGAGATATAGAGGCGCTGAACATTGAAAAAGTTTCATTGCAGGACAAACTTGCAGCCGGCAACGAGCGGAAGTCACCTAACCACAATCCTGCAACTGCTGCTTGCCTTGACCCAGGCCCATATGCCATGCCAGACTTGCGCAAAACGGCCGTAGACGAGCAGGAGATCCAGCAACTATTTCAGGCCGGTAGCCCATGGTCTCAGCAGGCATCATCGTTCGGTACAAGTCCGGCGGGTACCCCAGCAGTTGCTTTCACTGGGACTGCAGGTAAGCCTCAGTTGAAGTCAATGAGATTTCACACACGCTGCGATCACATGCGTCAGGCGGTACTGTGGCCTCACATGTATGTCCAGAGCAGAAAATTCAGGGTTCCGCCCCGAAGTACGATGACTTGTCCATGTCCGAATTTACGGAGGGACATTTGGCTATTCTACAATCGAGTGATTTAACCTTCAAAAAGCGTCGGTTTCGTCTGTGACATCTACATGCATTAATGAAAGACGCGAATATCTTTCCGTGGGATGCTATTCTGAAATACCACGCCGCCTTGCTCACCGATATGGAGTCCGGCATCAAGTCATGGGAGAGTGATTTTTCTGACCTCAGAGAGCAGTACTTGCTGCCCAGAATAGGCGAAGTAAAACATGACCGCAAGTCCGCTAGTCCCACAAGCAAGAAAAAGAAAGACAGCATTGGCGTGTGCGATAAGTACCAATACAATAAATGCGATCTCAAAGACGGCGAGTGCAAGTAGTAAGGAAATATTGGATATTGTGTCAAAATAACAAATTTTATTCGAAAATAACTACAGGGAATTCCCCCTTACCCGTTTGCCTATTGTGCATGCGTGGAAGAGGGAATTCCCCACTGAGTCAGATGGGTAATCCCCGAAGGGGTAATACCCCTTGCGCGTTTGCGCATGCATGAAAGAGGGAATTCCCACTGAGTCATTCAGCGCTGACTCACTGGGTAATCCTCCTAACAGAACAGTATTCTATTACCGGATGGAAAGGAGATCATTTGCTAGATAGATTCTGACTGTGCTGCAGCTCTGTGTCCCCTATCGGTACGTTTCCGGAGGTGCTTCTGGATGTAAGTATATGCTCCCTATCGGTACAGTTTTCCTACGCCTATCGGAACGAGATTTTAGTCCCTACCCTACAGTAACTGTTCTGATCTTGAACACTGTTGCGCAATACCCCTATCGGAACCGTAACCGTAGGGTTTCCAGCAGGGGCTTTCCAGTGGGACTTTCCCATTCCGGTAGGCTTCGCGGAACGGTTGCTTAGCAGCCTGTGATGTCATGACACAGGTCTGTCATTCTACAGTTTTCGGAACGGTTTTCATGAAAATCCTATCAGAACGTTTCTACAGAATTTTTTTCTGAATGACTATCGTTAACTAAAATAATAAAGACTTCAATCTACTATTTTCAACAGAGACCTGAGCATCGCTAATTACATAAACATGTGCAAATATATTATCATCCCGGCCTTCGATTCTATTATCATCACGAGAGTCGACACTTTTCACTGAAGTATCTTTCTTCAAGATTTCAAGTTGTATTCCATCCTTTGTGTTCATTACTCTAAGGCCATTTCCATGAAACTCAATATCTTTAAAGCTACGCAGATCAATAAACAGACAAAATTTATTCTTCAAATAATCGACTTCGTCTATATCAATTTCACACCAATCTTTATCTTCAGCAAAATACCGTCTTGTTTCTGTCCAAAATTGTCTTGGTATCATCTTCTGAGCGTATATTTTGTTCGCAATACCCTCAATCATTACAGACATAGATTCAATGGATGGATTAAAGAAAAGTTCAGTATTAAGTTCTGTCTGATTCTGTTTTTTAGTGAAGAGTATCGCAATACCTCTCATGCTACGTCGTGGTACATTTATATTTTCATTGATAACCGTGGTTGATTCTGGGATTGTTCTAAAATAATGTATATGCTCGTAAAGGTAACTTTTCCCGCCGTTGTAATAACCAGCAGTTGACCTCGCAAGTGCGGAATTAGAAATTGTCTCATATTCCATTTGAATGTTTTTTAATTTATAATTGGATGTAACAACATTATTACTAACAAGTAATTGGGAGGCGGGTGCCAACATAATTTCCCATTCGATATGACTCCCTAACTCTTTTGGATATGCAACTCCATGGCCTGTTATGAGGGGGTGATTCAGATGAATGCATATTTTGTTTAATATGTGTCAAAAAGTAAATTATCATCCACGACGGCGTGATCTGCATTGGCCGCGCCACTTCTCAATTTTCTTAGATTTTCGTTCTGAATTCCGTACAGTGTCATGTTCGTTCTCTCCTTTTTATGTTTGAAGAGATCACGATAACATTCAATAAGGTTATATTTATTCAAATTGAAAAGTGCCTGCCCCTGAAATGTGAGAACCATACGCTCCACCAAATTTTTTGCAACATTTTGAACCACTCGGTTATCTTCATGTCCCATTACTTCGAGATCAAAAACCAGGTCGAAAGTATCTGGAACTATGTACTACTCTGCTTTCTAACTTCGGACATCGTATGATAAGTGTCTGGCCTGGATCTGCCTCACTTGGATTATGAGCAATCACATGATGAGTTCTTTCTGACTTAGTTCCCTTTGGTATTCGGTTGGTGAAATTCGGTAATAATGATCTATTGTATACCTGAGCCATTTTCGTGTAATGTATATAGTAGTGAAGAAGAAAAAATTACAGTTAAAAAGAAAAAATAAATCACATCTTCACATAAATATTTCCGTCTGCCTGAAATATAAATCAATTACCTGTGTCGCGAATCAATCGAAGAACCCAATATTCTTGTAGATGATGAGCCTCCTGGTCATCCTCAGTATCCTGGAATACAGCTATGAATTCTAGTCGCTTAAAGAAGTTAGTCTTTTGACATTCCTTGATGAAAGCTAATATGTTATGATATAGATTATCATCTTTGAGTCGGACACCTGGATTTGCTCGAAGTATATGTCGATTTACTCGTCGGAGTTTGCACCATTCCAATTCGACAGAGAAACCAAACAGGTCTTTATTTTTAGAAAGAAACTTTGCAATATTCTTTTCACCAAACATGTTGATTCCGTAAGACCATATATTAATACATAACTTTATTTATAATGACTAATGTTAAACCAGTTAAAAATATCCATAGCTGTTCTCCAACAAATCCGACAACCGATCCTGCTGTTTTTAATAGATAACTGACAAGGGAGCCGATTAAACCTGGTATTGCAGCAGCACTTTTTGCGGCCAAGGTTTTTAACCATTCGCCGAATTGCTTTGCAATTTCTTTCGCTTTTGTATATACTTTGGGTGGACCCGAACCTCCTGTGTTTGGCCCAGAGCCGCCAGTTCCTGCTCCTCCTCCTCCTTTAGTTACAGCCAGGGCAATTGTTGATATTGTCATTCCAAGGGCAGTCAGTATTGCAGCGATTGTTATACCATTTCGTTTAAATAATTCTGTCAGCTTCAGCCTGAGTGACAATTCTGGATCGGAAATTACATCACGAAGAGACCTAGTAGTAGCGAGACTTTCACGTGCCCCGCTAATATTACCATGTTCATATTCAATTCGATCAACAACTTTAGCTTCTCTTGTTATAAGTTCATCTAGTAGTTTCTTAGCTTTTTCTTTTCCTTGGGTGCTCGTTTCAGGATC
>LD343622.1:9450-30905 GCA_001465055.1 Ptychodera flava | reverse complement strand
ATAGCTGAGTCATCTGACCGACAAAAATGGTGAACTAACCCATCTCCGATATCATAAGCTCTCCAGTATTTTACTCCCGCCCTGCAAAAGGCAAATTAAAATAGAAATTTCAGTAACGTATTTTTTTTCCAATTCATTAGATACTTATTTTAGATTATAATTAAGTGACCCAATTTTAAACATATTGCAAGCACGTACACAAAACAAACTGTATTACTGTGAGCAATTTGTGAAGAACTAATCTGATAGAATGAAAATCTTTATGTAAGGGGAGATCATTTGATTTCTGCGTTGGGTGGAGGAAATGGCTATGTCAGCATTTCTTTTTTTTGTTCATTGTGGCAGGTTTATATTATATAAAATTATATATAATTTATATGTAAATATTACCTCATGTATTCGATATTGTTATACTTTGAAACACCGGGCCAACTGGACTTGGGAGGTTGTTTCTCTGTATCAAGAGATATGCAGCAGGCTCTAGTTCCCTGGATTCCTCCAAAGGACTCGATGGCTTTCTTGAGCTGTTGTGGAGTCTCCACATCATTGCCAGAATGTATGTAATTTCTTACATGCATTTTGACAGGAGCATTTCTGCGATCGCATATATCTTTCCCGTCACTGGACTCAGAGAAATCCAAGCGTTTGATAAGGACACCAGTGTCAGCTGACATGGCAGGCAAGCTTGCTATAGTTGATGCGCAGTGGTAACACCCAGCATTATCACATCTAAGATACGCTGTGCTTATCTCAGGGTAGATGCTTTTAAGATGGCGGAGTAGATGTTGAATAATGGCAGTAACTGCAATCCAATCTTGGATTCCTTCTCCAATACGTGGTAGTATGTTTCGACACCAAGTTCTCCATCAACCCATCTACAGACGACTGAAACATGCCAGCTAATGCCCCTCTTTGCGTAGAAATCGACCATGGTTTCTTTGAATTTCTGTGGTACAAATTTCATTGCCCAATCCATAAATACAACCACAATCCAATCTTTACCTCTAGCTAGTGTAAGGATGTTGTGTTTTGCCCTTTCTTGCTGTAGTGAACGTACTATGTGAGCCCTCCATTTCTCAATATCCAAGCTAACAATGTTTAAGTCAAACAGTACTTCATCCAGAATGTGTACAGGAATATTGACATCTGTTAATGTTTCTCTAATATCGCTACACAGAGTCTTAATGGATTCACATGGTAGACACATCATGTCATGGTCATGTGTGCATTGCGCGGTCAGTTTTGGAGCTTTGGGGTCAGATAAGGCATATGCAATGCAGTGATCGGCGCACTGACTACTCTGTTGCAGGTGACGTCTATAATCAAGTTTAAGGTAGTTGCGACCATTGGCAATTCGTTCTCTAATTCTGCGACACCACGCGGATTCTTGGCCAAATGTTTCGATTTGGTCTATGATTTGATCGAGCTTGTCAAATGCAGCAAGTCCATCGGCTGTCAGAGTGTCTAGTCCTTGTAGTGACTTTAACTGTGAAGCAATGCAAGCCCTACCTATTCTCCATAGACTGGTTTCACTCAAACATTCATAGTTGATTTCCTCACAGTACCTCATGTACAGGGATATCAACCTACCAATGACCACTTTTCGTATCACGTCTGGCATCGGGACACTTTCTCCTGTCGACAATTTTAGGTTGCGGGTACCATAAGCAACGTCCTAAAGTACAAAGGAAATGAACGAATAAAAAAATAAAACGAATAAAAAAAAATGCGACTGTTTTTACTTCACCATTGATTATATATATATATATATATATATATATATATATATATATATATATATATATATATATATATATATATATACACACACACGTAAAATGTACAATGTTCTTTTTACGTCATGTAATTAAATAATTGACTTCCAGGTGTGTTAAAAATTACGTAAAATTGTAAATCTAATGCCGATTTTGGCGGGTATGTAACGTCTGATAGCGTTTTCAGTATTTCGATATGTTTAGCAACTGCGTTTTCTTTCCACTTTCTCTAACATGTCATAATATCAAATACCCAGCGTGTCACCGGAGCATAACCCAATATTGTCATTATTAATTTCTGTCGATAATAATATTCAGATGTGAACAATAACGTTACACTCTATATGCTGACAAGCTAAATACTTGATGCTTCAAAATGCAAAGGACTGTATTCCAAGAAATTGCTGTTAATATACAAAACCAACATAGCGAAAAAATCGCCAACAGCTATCGTTCCTATAACAGAACTAGGATAAATTAAATGTACCTGAGTGTACTGAGGTTGTAATATGAAGTGCATGAAGTGTTCGACTTTCTCCATTGGCATGCGTCCAGGTCGATATGCTGGAATATTCGCCACCAGATGGCCCGGTCCCTGTTTCCTGGCATGAGAACGGGCCCGATCAACATCCCACACAGTTACGTTCTGTATCGATTGTAACAGTTCTCGTTTCGTGTAATCAAGAGCTACCAAAGACAGAAGCTGGGTTTTCATTTGTGGTAATGAGGCATCTTCAATCGCCTTGACGACTGGTTGGTTCAATGTAATTGTCACGGAGTTGTCTACTTCAGACCCTCCAAAATCATATGAACGAATGTGACCCCATAATTTGTGCGACTGCGAAGGTGCTATCAGTTCCAGCAGCGATTGTACAAGTTTAAGTGACATGTCCTTGTATCGTCTTTTGGTGCGATCTTGTATGGTTTCCCAATCAGATGAAAGCTGGTGTAAGTCAGAATCAACCTGTAATAACTAAATCAACAGATAGAACAAATATCAATGCTATTGAACGCGTACCTAAATGTAAATGTGCCATCAAATTTTAGCAATTGAATTGAATTTTACCAAGAGGAGAATTTCAAATAAAACACGATAACGATACTATAACCAAACATTACTAAAGAGGAAGGTTACCCAACAATTCGGTGATCATCAATTAAAAAATCTGTGAAAGACTGGTGCGAAATCCGTCTTTGTTATTTACTTAATGATGGCACAATTGCGCTCTTTTTGTAAAAAAAATATGGTTATAGGTGGAAGTGTTGTAAGAGCGTAGTGCCTAGCATAGTCTACAGGTGCCCTGCACTCACACTTACAAGGCTTCTCCAGTTGTAGACTATGTTAGCCACTAGGCTCTTATATGGGGGTCCGTCCTGGTCAACATTATGTTTAATTAATTTGAATGTGTTAGAATTAATAAAATTCATCCTAACACATTAAAATTAATTAACATAATTTTGTCCACTGAGAATAGGCCCTCATACTCTTACGTCACATCCACCTAAGGACACCATCGCGCTACCAGAAAGTGAAAATTAATAACAAAGATTTTTATTGATGAAGACAAGATCCCATTTAAACAACAAAACCTTATGTTACATGCGAAAGTATACTACATAGATGTATATCAGGCAAGTTACAGGGTTAAAAAGAGGGCCCAGGCTTAAAACCTGTTACGAATCCACAATGTGTACCTGGGAAATCTCCTTGAGTTTCTCATTTGATGTCTGGGATGGCATATAACCTTGACTGTGTTGTTTTGTGCTAGTACATGAAGACTGACTGTCTGCCAAAGCACGTTGCTCTGCAACCTCACGCCAACTGAAATGAGCTTCACGACATTTCCTGCATACTCCTGATAAAAAAAATAAAAAATAAAAATTTACTTCCCAAATTGACAGGGCTAATACATCTACGTGTGCGAGACAAAACTTAACAGAACTGTGTTAGGCCTACTTGGTTGCAAAACACGGCCGCTAGTTTGTTTTGAGTAACAGTGTGTGGAGTATTTTACAACTCAAAGCTATACGAAAACGCTATTATAAAACTCTAAATTCGCATCGCTTATTTTGTACCTTTCCCTTATCACTCAAAGGAGCTCACATTTAAAAAAATCGGCAAATATAATGTTTTTCCATCTTTGATGGTTGGTGAACAAAAACTGCAGAGGAAAATATACAGGATATTTATGAAAATTAAGTGCTACGATACTCATGGATTTTATTTTGAGTATTAGTTCTCTTGTACTCACCACTACCAAACAGAACATGTACACCCCAGGCGAATCTTATTTGCGTCACCATATCAACGCCAATCGTTCGATCACACGGTTTCTTTGATACTCGCACACCGTGGAGGGGATGTTGACATGAACCTTTCACTGTACAGTGCGTGCCAAGAGTATCTCTATGATAGTTGCAAACATTTTCTACAGCAACATCATCATGGTCAATACCAGCTCGCAAGAGAATAAGTTCAGACTCAGTGACAAGAGTTTTCGACTGACGAACTCTTCTGAGATGTGCAGTGATGTCTCGAGTACACAATTCAAGGGCTGTTAGCGATCCATGGCATTCACTTGCTTTTCCGGCAGCAATGCCGACATCACAACCCACAGCTGTGACAGAGATATTCATTTCATAACAACAGGTAGATCTGAAATTATTGTGAATTGAGAATAAAACAAAATTACGTTCCTAATAATTATTTTCTTGTACCTCTCTCAGACACTTGTACACAGTCGCCTATTTCGAATCATGAACGGCTAAGCTCTCATACGCAGCATTTGATAATGTGATGCGACGGTAGGTCTATTATGGCCTTGGGACACTCAGGGCATTGCTAGCCAGGGTTTCCCCTACTGCCTCTATGTTTCCAGGTAAAGTGATCGCTGATAATGTCACAGCAATTCAAGATAGCAGTACGTTGCTAGGATTCATCAAGTCATCAAGCTGAAATATGACATTGACTGGCATTGACTCATATTTTGATAAATAAACGTCGTCAACACACCGGGATCGCTATCACCAATTTGAAATTCCCGCTGTTTCGACCGATGCAGGTTGCCTGGATTTTATCGCTGAATTTCACTTCCGATGTTTGTAAAACTAAAGAAACAAAACTGTTTGGTGTTTCGAATTTATTTTAGTTGATAATATCATGGATAAAACTGCCAATACTCACCAATTTTCTCGGAGTGCACCGGCGGCTGCTTCCGGATTGCGGCAAGCGGGTCTATTGTTTACGTTGGACTGCGTGTTGCAGCTATGGTTACGTAATGTCATTAACCTTTGACCCCAAAGTGACAGAAACCTTTGGACTATTTGCTTTTTATGTCTTCACTTACAAACGTCAAGGAATCCTATTAGCAGTTCCAATGACTGTAAATATTTTTATAATTGTAGTAGAAGCAGTGCTTACTTGTTTGCTGTATCTAAACACTTCCTAATGTCAAATATTTTCCAAGGCGACAGACTTTCAGTAAATACATACAAGAAGTCTAACCATTATTTGTAGTACTCACAGCTACTTCAAGCTTACAAGGAAATGTGTCATCGTATTTTGTTCAGTTTGGACTTTGAAATTGTTCAAACTATTTAGTGTGTGTGTGTTAAATGTCATATTCAATTTTTTCGAAAGCAAATTGTTAGCAATAAAGCGATGATGAAAATAATAACAAAAATTAATTTATGAATTCGTCACACATATACCCGGAGTATATGTATTCGTATGGTACAAATAAAACGTGTCACGAAGTTGCTACTTGTGTTGTTGATTTTATTGTTGTTGCTTGTAAATTTGAAAATATGCTTTGGGGTTTATTTTTTGTCAATGGTATAAAAAACGAACTTGTTGATAAATGATTGAGACAGGCTTTAGTAAAATCAAAATAAGAAAGTAGCAATATTGCATCACTTTTCATGACAGCATAACATAAAAAATAACTGTTTGCCCGCAAGTTTTAAAAGTGATTCACAAAACATTAGTCATGTTACGTAAAATGATGTACATGTCACTACGGTATCTCGCACAAGGGTTACCATTTTTAATTTTAAAAATTGGAAGTTTTTAATGCTGAAATTTGCTCAGATTTCACTTCTCTGGCATTAGAGCGCCCTCTACGGCAGAAAAGGGTCAAAGGTCAATATAAGGTTAGGGACGTACTGAGGGGACCTTACTCATGACAAAAATATATACTTATACGGTCACTTTCTGTTAGTTAAAAATCTACAATATAGTGAATATGTTGCATTTTTACAGAATTTTCAACCTTTTAAACGGAAAATCGTAAGGAAATATTAGGTCCTCACCATATCACATGATATGGCCTGTAACATCAAAATGGGTCCGTTTAAACAAAAATTAAAATTCATTCCTTCTTAGTTAAACTATGGCCTATCATATGTGATATGTTTCGTCTTAATTGAAAATTTGACCTTGGCCACCTTTTGCAGGTTTTTACAGACAGTGCCTCTTAACAATGAAAGAGTTAAAATTATGCTAGAGGAAAGAGAAGTTAATAGACAGCTAAAGGAAATTCCCAAAACTGACACAAAGGAAAAAAAAGCCGAAAAACTACTCTCTCAACTCAAAACAAGAAAAGCTACAGTTAATAACCGAATTAAAAATGAACATGATATGATCAGCAAGGCACGTGAAAGACTGGCGCGGACTTGGTCTCTTTGTGATGTAATTTCTATTCCAAAATTGCCACTGAAGCTGACGCTGACTGTGATATAGTGTCATGTCATTATTATTCATGAGCTGTCATTACTATTCATGAGGGCATGTATATCTGTCTTGGCCCACCTGTACTCAAGTTAGTCTCCGGCTTAGCATCACTCTATGTACGTCGCCTAGTGTATAATGAAATAAAATAGCATCTTAGATTATAGTACTTGCTGCCTCAAGTCGCTTTACATCCCTTCAACATTGGTATAGCAGCTTTGCCGGCCCTGAAACGCTACCACATAACCAATAATACCATCATGACTTTGGTTATATCACATTGGTGCCAGCTTAATGGGATTCTAACTCAAATTCCCAAGACGGACTAGGAGGAAACAGGGTTTAACAGAGCTTAACGGGAGAGTACCGAATAAGCCGTGTGTGCACGCTCAGAGATTTAACAAAAAACTGCGTGCTACTAAAGGCTGAGAAACTCGGAACCAACGCTTCTATGGCTGTTGTAACTTGACAATGCTACAAGCAGCAAATTAAATATCTGCTTAAAGAAAACTGGAAAACTCTGGAAAGTTTTATCTGCAGTGGGGAGATTGTTGTCCTGTATATGTATGAGTGTGTGCCAGCATAGCAGAATCTCCGGTCCACTGAGATAGTTTAGCGGAACTGAATTTGCTGATCAGCTTAATACTGGTTCTGACGTTGCCGTGTGAACGGAGCTAATAAACCAAAGATAGGAAGTTGGACTGTTAGCACTCTCAAGGACGAGACATCTAGCGGAAAAGTCAAACACCGACAGTGGAATGCCAGTTCACAGTAAACAATGGACAATTAAGAAGACAAAAGAACTTTTGTGTAAAGTGAACCTAATTGAACTCTGCCATGGACATTGTCCTTAAAGCAACCAGCCTTGCTTTTTCATAACTTTTGAATTTCTCGAAAATTTCTGTGTGCAGGAAATTTTCACAATCTTTTTGTTACAGTGTTTAATTAATCTTTCAGTATACGCGGGAAGACACACCCTGTTGACGCAAAAGACTGTAAGTACTAATATAAATACCTGTTGAAACAAAATCTTAAAGATCTAAAGACAGCTTATTTTTCTGGGGTGAATGCCCCTTAACTAAGTACCTGTGTAAATCGTACGACAGGAAGTCTGCATTTCTGTGATTGTGCACTTGCGTATCTTTTCATTAGCGGCAAAAAACAAAGATAAGAAGCCATGGGAAATATTAGCATTCAATTATGAAATTCACGCTAGCTGGGCGGGGTCAACACAACAGGTGGTTGATACCATTGCATTCTAGGGGTGACCAGGTAAGTGTATATCATTTACTGCAGCTATGTAGGACAGGTGCTATCGAGTGAGTGATCTTATGTCCGATAGTGAGCTGAAGTAAGTTTTCCCAGTATGAGAAAAAGCCAAAGCCAAACGGTTAAGACAGAGCCTAATGATATGTATGGCGCAACAAGTGGTTTAAGTGGAAATGAATTAACTAAGAACCTTTTGCATCAAAAAAAATCTTAAGCTCAAATTGGATTTGTATAGACAAGAGAAGGCAAATCATGCTGAGCATTTAGAATTGGAATAGATGCGCATAAATGAAGACAAAGAAAAGCATATACAAGAACTGCAGGTTGAAAGAGAAAAATGCGAGCAGAAATTACGGGCAGCAGGGAACAGCGTGCACACAATTTGAAAATGAAAGAACTTGGGTTAAAAGCAAACAAAAATTCGCATGACGCGGATCATGACTTCAATGATTTGACTGCTAGGCTCCCTCAGTTCAAAGAAGTTGACAATGTTGACACACATTCGAGAGGCTAGCTCGGACGTACAGTTGTCCTAAGAGGATTTGGCCAAAGAAATTTGCTCCGACTCCCGTTGGTAAGACCCAGGAGGCATATTCTAGTTTGAAAGAAGATGACGCCCTGGATTATGATAAGTTCAAGGTTACCATACTTAGGAAATTTGAGCTCACCAGATAGTCATGCAGATTTAGATTTAGAGCTTGCAAACATATAGACAAAGAGACATTCTGTATGTGGGGTGATATTGTTACCGATACTTTTTACCGCTGGATTGAAACAAGTGGGATTCCGTCCTTAAGTGGTAACGAAATATATGAATGGGTAAGTGAACTATTTATAATGGAGCAATTAGTTGAGGGCATGCTGAAACAAATGCAAACATGGTTGAAGGAAAGGGATCCTGAAAGCTATAAAGAATTGATAAAACTTGGTTAGAGATATGAATCTGCTCATTCTGGCACTGCTAGTGATCAGACTGAGCGGAAGCAGTGTGTCAAAAGTTTTAACAATAAAAATACGAAGCTAAAGGGTGAGAGAAAGAAATCTTATAACTCATCCAAGAGCGTTGAGAAGTCGAAGCCCTCAACTACATGTTACACTTGTAGGAAAACTCGTCATTTGGCAAGAAATTGTCCCAAGCAAAAGTCGGATAAAAATGCAGGTTCAGCAAAGACAAAGATTGTTGGCCATGTCAGAAGTCAGGACGACAAAGGCTATGATATTTGGGCTGAATTTGGTAATGAGTATCTACTTGGGAGAATTACTTACGTCGAGGTGTTTAGACAGTAAACCAGTGAGTATACAGAGCCACACGGGTCGTACAATGTGGTAAGTACCGCACGGTATCGTACAACAATCTGACTATTTGCCTGGAGAGACTTGCAATATTAGTTTTGCAGACGATACAGTGCACAAGGCGCCTGTTGTCAAAGCCCACATCAAAAGTGAAAATTTCACTGGACCTTTACATATGAGGGTATGGAAGAGTATATCCAGGGACGTTCTGCTAGGTGAGGACGTGCTTGCCTTGTTGGATCGCCATGCACTAGTGGTCACAAGACATCAAAAGAAAGTGCAAGGCTATAGCTAAGCAAAATGAAATGGCGTCTGGCGTGAGATCAATACCTGTTGAGGAATTGCCGACTCTCAGTGAAGTGGAATAAAGTGATGATGGCTTCGATGAGGAAGTAGAATCATCTAATGAAAGTAACAGCGCTTCCGAACACATTGACAAGATTAATGAAATCCAAGAGGTAAATGGTCATGTGAAGAACAAGATGATTCACTGGGTATCTCTAGATTGTTCGATGAGGACAATTCAAACAATTGTTTAGCGGATGATGTAAACAGTAGGAGTGAGTGTAATGATACCTCCCATGATGCATCAGTCCTTGATGAGCAGATTGATGAGACTTCATGAGATCTGAGTGACATCAGTGATGAAGAGGACAGTGATGACGTCATTTGGTAAATGTCCAAGAATGTTTCCACTGGATTAAATGGCAACAGCAATATGCTAAAATTTTAAATTTAGATTGGGATAAGTTAAGAGAGCTTCAATCGGCTGATCTTACTCTTGCGAAGGTGCGAGAGCGAGCAGATTTTTCTAGTATGAGAAATTATTGTATCGCAAGTGGATCTTCACATAAGGTAGGTGAAGTTAGACAAATTGTAGTACCTGCGGAATGTCGTAATGCATTACTAATAGTGTCACATGGCATACTTCTGTCAGTACACCTTGGCATTGAAAGACTAAACAAAGGCTGCTACAATACTATTACTGGCCTTGTATTTTCAAGGCCGTTGTAGACTACTGCAGGACTTGTTGTCCATGTCAAAAATCTGCAAGACGGAGAGCATATGAGAAATCTCCTCTTGTTTCCATGCTTATTCTAAATATACTGTTTGAGTTAATCGCAATGGATATTGTGGGTCCCTTGAAAAGAACACAACGAAAATATTCAAAATAAACTTATTTTCGAAATAAGTTTATTTTAGTCATTGTGAATTAAGCAACTCTGTATCACAAGGCCTTGGCTATGCCAGACCAGGAAGCCGAAACTGTTGGGACAGCATTGATCGAAGTTTTCAGTCGTATGGAACTACCTGGTGAGATTTTGACAGACCAGGGTACAAACTTCATGTCGCGTCTTATTACTGATATGTGTGTGAAGTTTAATATCTCAAACATTAAAACTAGCCCATATCACTTACAAGGAAATGGGTTAACAGAGACGTTTAAGGCAATCTCAAGGCTATGTTACAACGTTTTGTAGCAGAAGACCCGAAGGAGTGGCACCGATATTTGTCGTACAGGTTTCTCACCTTTTGAGCTAATATATGGTTGAAGTATAAGGGGACCACTCGCTGTGATCAAGGATCAGTGGACTGAGAAAAATTCAAAGGAGGAAAACTTGGCTCAATACGTAGTAACGCTGCAAAAAAGGCTTGCCGACATGAGAAAAATTGTCAAGAAGACCATGGAAAAAGCCCAAGCACGACAAAAACGGTGGTATGATAGGTGAGCAAGGAAACGTTCTTTTAAGAATGGTGATAAAGTACTTGTACTCTTACCTTCTTCCACGCATAAATTGAGTGCTCAGTGGCAAGGACCATTCACTGTGGTTAGGAAAGTCTCAAACATTGATTACGACATTGAGGGAGGTGGCCGTAGAAGCCTAAACGGGTTTATCATATCAACATGCTAAGAGAATGGAAAGAAAGAAATAAACTGGTGTATTTTGTTGACACTGTTGATGCTGTGTGCAACAAGGACATAGAAAACTCTATGTACTATACACCGGAGGATCAGAGCAAATAGACTTGGAAAGATGTAGTAATTACGGATTCGGTAACTGCAGATCAGCGTGTGGAACTGTTACGCTTACTGCAAGAGTACAGTAATGTTTTAACTGATGTACCTGGTTGTACTGATTAGGTAAAACACGATGTGATAAATACTGACGGAACACCAATTTGTAAGAAGCCATATCATATCGTCTACCGCAGGCAGCTAACAGTTAAAGAGGAACTACAGAAAATGCTTAAAGCTGAAATTATTACTGAATCAAACAGTACCTATACTTTTCTGGTCGTTTTAGTTAAGAAAAAAATAGTGGAGTGAGATTTTGCGTCAACTTTAAAAAACTCAATCAGGTTACAGTATCTGATGCATATACTATGCCTACACCAGATGAATTGATTGAGGAAATCGATGGATCGAATTATATATTGACTATCGATCTCACAAAGGGATATTGGCAAATTCCATTGAGCAAACGTGCTCAGGAGAAGTCCGTCTTTATCACTCCTTTTGGACTGTACAAGTTTACTGTTATGCTATTTGGGATGAAAAATGCGCCAGCCACTTTTCAGAGGCTAATGGATAAGACATTTAATCAGCCCAGAGAAAGAACATACATGGATGACTTTGGTCCACATGATCATTCACGATAAGATCATATTAAACACCTGCGTAACATATTTGAGAGGTTACGTACTTGTAAACTAACTGCTAGACCAGCTAAATGCTATCTTAGTGGCAGTGAGGTTTCTTTCATTGGTTACAGTGCTGGAAGTGGAAAAATAAAACCTATGGCAGATAAGGTTAATGCTGTTGTCAATTATCGAATACCAGAGACAAAGCATGACATCAGATCATTTGTGGGATTAGCAGGATACTACAGGAAGTTTATCCTAAATTTCTCTGACATCGTGACCCAATTGACTGAGCTGACGTGTAAAAACAGCCCAGCCAATGTTAAATAGACTCAGAGCTGTGAGGATGCTTTCCAGAAGCTGAAAGATGCTTTAGCATCATCACCAGTTCTGGCGGTTCCAGACTATAATTGACCGTTTGTGGTGCAGACAGACATGTCTGACCATGGTATTGGTGCGGTTTTGTGTCAATTTGATAACCAGGGAGAGGAACATCTTGTTCAGTATATTAGCCAAAAACTCCTCCCCAGGGAGAGAAATTACCCAACTATAGAAAGAGAGTGTTAAGCCACTGTTTGGGCTATGAAAGCCTTGAATCCTTACTTGTACTGGAGTGAATTTACAGTTCAAACAGATCACAATCCATTGCTTTGGTTAGATGAAATGTGTAGTAAAAATCGTAAGTTGTTGCGATGATTAATACTGCAAGAGCATCAACTTAAGATTGAGTAAAAAAGGGCAGCAAAAATGCAAATGCAGACGCATTGTTGTGAATGTGGAGCTTGGACGTACGGTAGTATTTGAAGGTGCATGAATGATGTAGTGAAAGGGCTGTAGTGACCTGATATACACCGTTTTCAAAAATGCATATGTTGAATTTTCAACGCACATAGTAATGTTGTTTACCCAGGTTGCTATACCCAACTTAGACAGAGTTTTTTTTTTGTCATGTACTTTCTTTTAGATTCAGCTGTATTAGCATTGTATTATTTCACTTTAATTTTTGCTGATTTTTCTGCATAATTTGCTGTACTAGTGATATAGACTCCCTATCTCCATCAAAATAAGGAGGGAGGAATGTGACATAGTGTCATGTCATTATAATTCATGAGCTGCCATTGCTATTCATGTGGGCATGTATATCTGTCTTGGCCCACGTGTACTCAAGTCAGTTTCTAGCTTAGCATCACTCTATGTACATAGCCTAGTGTATAGTGAAATAAAGTAGCATCTTAGATTATAGTACTTGCTGCCTCAAGTTGTCTTTACATCCCTTCAACATTAGAATATCAGCGGTGCCGGCTCCGACACGCTACCACATAACCGACAATACCATCATAATTTTGGTTATATCATACTAACATAGTTACAATCGCTGCACTTCTTACTGATGTTGGAATGACAATATCACCAATTGCCCTGGCTGTGACTGAAGAGGGCGATCAGCTGGTGACTCAGGAAATAATAATAGGTCAAACAATGAATCGCCAAACATCAAACAGTTTGGTGAATGGTTAAAACCCCTTTCCGCAAAAAGTGCTGCTGCCAGTTTGATAGGATCCCTTTCAGTTTTATATTAAAAATAGCAGGATTGGTGGTCAGGTTCATTGGAGAACAACTATGGATGTTTTTGACAGGTTTAACATTAGTCATAATTAATAAAATTATGTATTGATATACGGCAGTGCGGCCCCTCCATCATATTTGTTGAAAAGAATTTTGCAAAGTTTTTTTTCTAAAAATAAAGACCTCTTTGGTTTTTCAGTTGAATTGGAATGGTGTAAACTCTGGCTAGTAAATTGTCATATTTTTCTAGCAAATTCAGGTGTGAGACTCAAAGATGATAATCTATATCACAACATTTAAGTATTCATCAAAGAATACCAAAAGACTAACTTCTTTAAATGTATTGAATTCATAGCCGTATTCCAGGATGCAAGGGTGATCTTGAGATCATCGTCTCCAAGAAATATTGGGTCCTTCGACTTATTCGCGACACACGTAACAGCTTTATATTTCAGTCAGATGGAAATGTTTATGTAAAGATGTGATTTTCTTTCGTCTGAGTATAATATGTACAATAATATGACAAATGCCATACAATAGATCATTGTTACCAATTTACAGCAGCCAAACACTGCAGGGAACGAAGGCAGAAAGGACCTATCATATGGGTACTCATAATCCAAGTCAGGCACAGCCGGGTGAGACGCTTTACATATGATGTCCAAAGTTAGAAAGTGGAGTAGTTTTAGTTCCGGATACTTTCGATTTGGTTTTTGATCTCGTAGTAACGGGTCATGAAAATAGCTGAATAGTTCAAAATGTAGCAAAAATATAATCAAGTGCACGGTTTTAAATTTCAGGGGCAGATACTTCTTGATTTCAGTAACTACCACTTTATTGAATGTTATCGTGATCTCTGTAAACATGAAAATGAGAGATCAAACATAACATTTTATGGAATTTATAATGAGAATTTGAGAAAGATGAGAAGTGGTGCAGCTGATGCAGATGTCACTGTCACTGACGATAATTTTCTTCTTAACGTATATAATACAAAATATGACATACAACTAACTCATCCCTTTATCACAGGCCATGGGGTTACCTATCCGGTGGTATTATTAGAGGTTATTACCCAATATCGCCTGTTCCTGTGTCGTATCAGCATGAGTGTCATTTGTGCTGCGTCAGACACTCGACTTCGTCTCGTGTCTGACGCAGCACAAATGACACTCATGCTGATACGACACAGGAACAGGCGATATTGGGTAATAACCGATTTATCATATACCCATGCCCATAATTTTAGGGAATTTTCACTAATAGAAAGAAAAACCTTTAATTTTGAGGCTTTACTTTATTACGTCTTGCTCATGAATATCAGAATGTTTATGTGAACAGGCTTCATTCATAAAGTATACGACAAAGATGTCAACATCACGCGCGACATCGCTGCAAGTCGTCCATATCTCAATGAAACCAAAGAAGAAAGACACCGGGATACAAAAATCGTCATACAGAAGGAACACTTTAAGGTGTAATATGCTATTACAACTGTAACCGATCAAAAACTGCTCAGCTTTAAATCTATCCTGGTTTCGATCGTCGTACGGCACGGAGCTTGCGCAGAGAGGGGACGCCATTTTGTTAGTTTACCTTTAGAGTTGCCATGTCAACAGTCGTCGCGCGCGCGCGACATCGCTGTCACGCCACGCGCTCACTACCTGTTCGGTGGAGACCGTGCACAGTGTCGGCGCCGTGCGAACGGCAGAATGTTTGCTAGAACTTGAGCAAAAAAATACCATGGGAAAACATTTCAAGACTCAACGTGATATTTCCATATTTTGCAATGAAGCCCTTCAAGTTTTTACGTGGGCGACATCGCTTCACAGGCGGGGAGCGGCAGCCATTTTGTTGTTTATGTTGTTTACCAACAAACTGCTAATGTAGTTCGGGAAAACTCTGAAACTGATGACGTTCATCGTGCATATCTTGACGTTTACCGTGAAATATCACGGCTGATATTTTACGGTGAACGTCACTAGGATGTAGCAATATGGGCATGGGTATATGATAAGGTAGTCATATCGAATGGGAAATAATGCTTGCACTTCCCAATTAATTGTCAGTTGTACAGCTGGCGGTACAGTCGGTTATGAATTAACAAACATTCAGATGGAGTATAAAATGCTTAAGGGTGACATCCTCGTGAGAGATACAGCCGGGTATTACAGCCATGGTAAGACTTTTCTGTACGAACATGTACAGCACTTTAGAACAATTCCATTCAGTGAATCGGACATGATTATAAATAAAAATGTTAATCTACATCGTCGTAGCATGAGAAGCATCCTGGTACTATTCACTAAAGATCAGAATTAGTCAGAATTAAATAGCGAACTTTTCATGAATCCGATCATTAAATCTGTTTCTCTCATGATTGAGGGTATTGAGAATAAAATATACGCACAGAAGATGATGCCGAGACATTTTTGGTCTGAAACACGCCGGTACATTGCAGAAGATAAGGATTGGTGTGAAATTGATATGGATTAAGTCGTCTTTTTGAAGAACCGATTATGTCAATTTATTGATCTGCATAGCTGTAAAGATATTGAATTTCATGGAAATGGATTAAGAGTAATTAACCAAAAAAAGATGGTGTGCAACTTGAAATTCGGAAAAAAAGATACATCAGTCCGGGGTACTAGCACCGACGCCCATGATGACAAAATATTTGTCCTGTTATCAGCGATACAATGGTCTCTGTTGAGAACAGTAGACTACAGTCTATACTATTTTAGAAGCCTGCCTGCCCACTCAGCCGCTTGCACGATAACCGCCTGCTGCCCACCTTATTGGTCTAGTTTCTGCCACCCATTCGCCTGAGACCGGATCATATACCTGTCATGTAATGTAATATAATGTTTATTTCAGTATAGAAGGCCATAGGCCCTTACATACATCAAAGTAAGTACAATACTCACCATGCTTGGTTGCAAAAACAGACAAGCAAAAAGTTATTTATGCACTCAAGAGTTTTTTCGCTTTTGTGAAAAGCAAAGCAAATAAATCTACTGAGTAGATTTAACAAATATTCCTGTTTTGAATTCATAAGAATGTAAAGGCGGGTCAAAAAATATTTTGGAATAAACCTTTTTCTCAGCTCATTGTATACTGGACATTCTAAACACAAATGCTACTCATCTTCCACCTGGCCAGAATTACATACAAGGCAAGTTCTCTCAGATCTCGGTGGTTTTGTTCTATCCCATCTACATTTTTCTATGCGGAGGGATTGGCTTGACAGTCTAAAGCGACACATTGCAACTCTGAACATCTTTCCCTTTATCACATGCAAGTAGTCTTCAAAGTTGACAGTACACTTAAAATTACAAAATGTATCTAATTTACTCAATGAGCCAACGCCAGCCATTAGAGATTGTATATTAACATCTCGACTTCTTTGTTTGAAAATACGCATAAAAGCATTTACATTTTGAACTCCTTGGTTGATCCAGACATTAGCAAAACCAAATTTACAGAGCATTTGTTTCACTTCTAAGGCCCAACATGAAACATTATTTCAGCTCTATCATTCTGAGTTTTATAACAAACCTCCAAAATACTATCATTTCCCATGTTTAAAAATTTAAACCAGTAATTAATAATCTTAATCTGACGGAGTTGAAATAGTTCACATCTACCTATTTCTGCTTTAATGGCACTGTTTGGAGTATTTCATTTTAAACATAAAATAAAACGCACAAGACTACTTTGTACTCGTTCAATATCAATGCCCTTGTGAAACCCCCATATTTCCCCGTATTGGGGTAATTTTGCAGTCAAAAACTCGCAAACAATACTTCAACGGGATATCACCCATATTTCGAATATGACGTTTCAATATAAACATTGCTTTGCTTGCCTGTACCGCTAAAGTTTTATGTGCGATATACCAGTCTCCACTACTAGAAAACATCAATCCCAAATGTTTATAAAAAGGCACAACCTCAATTTTATGTTTATCCGGATATCATTTATCACTTTTTTTTAATTTCCCACCCCTTCTGAAAACAACAATTTTCGTTTTTGTAAAGTTACCTTTCATTTGCCTTTTTTGCAATAATATGAGTTTATTTAAAAGTCTCTGTAATCTTATCATGGTGCAACTCATTAGAACCAAATCGTCTGCAAAAAGGTAGATAGACAGAGAGTAGAGTAGATAAAAGAGTAGAAGAGAGTAGATAAAATGTAGATGAAAGGCAGACAAGATGTAGATGGAATAAATTACGTATAAGATGTAGCTTAGACAAAGAACAAGAAATAAGTGAGGCATGGAGATCTTGCAAAAGTGTTGAAAATGAAAATGTAGTATGTTAACATGTCAATCAATTTTTAGACTTGAAAAATTGACCTTTGGCCATGGTGTAGCACAGGCTAGGGCTGCAGTTCATGATGAGTATCACAATATTGCATATCACAACAACATCCTCTTGATGTAATTTGGTGGCAACTTCACTGAGCACCATGCTATCAATGGACCTTTGCTTAACATGAGATATCTCACGCTGGAAAAATCAATCAGTCAATGACCGATCATGAGTGGTATTCAGGTCGAAATAGAGAGTAGAACATTGTGCATGCTTAGGCCTACTAAAATTTTTCACAATCTTTTTCTCAACTGTACATACATCATTACATGATTAACAGAACAAACTGCATACAAAGCATTTCAGTACATTCAACGACGCTTTATTAAAAAAATTTAGAACTGAAATATTCTACATGTTACACAATCAAAATTCATATGGTCGTGGTATTAAAACAGGCGATCAACAAACCTTGCCTACCTCACGGGCCTACCTTACAAGTTGCATTACAATTACCGCAGTACCAGTACAGCTGTATACTGGCAGTGTAGAGGCACTGCCACCGTCAAGTTATCGATGCCAGCCTATGTCTCAACCCGATGTAATTCTCGATCGGAACACTTTCTATGTATATCAGAATTGATGTCACATTGTTTCCAAGGTGTACAGATGACGAAAATGTGCTTGAAAAATAAGATTTGTTGAAGTACGAATGATGAGCAGGCTGGCTTCTCTCCCCGATATGCATTGATATGCTTAACGGTTGAAAACATGGCGCCTTCTGATTGCGCATGCGCATAAGGTCAACTCTCACAGTTGACCCGGAAATCGAAGCCAGTTACAAGGTCATTTGCTCTAAAAGAGCAAGAGGTGGAGGCTGAAAGGTGGTGGGGAGATCAGTCCATGCGCGAACTCTCCATAAAAATGTAAGAAAATACGTCGCTCAGGTGAAGAAATTACTTAAAGTAGTACTGGTAATTTTTAAAGCTGACTCGTTTTATGCATGTGTACTGAAATGCCATTGCCAAAATAACACTGTAATGTAGTCTTATCTGTTACGTGGCAATGATAACAATGTCAATACAATTATTTGTAAGTTGACTGAGAGATAGGGCTGTGGCTGCTGATTTTCACACGATTCAGAAGTGACTCAATGATACTCAGAAAGTTTTATACGAGGATAGTTTTGATTTATTTTTTACAATTAAAAGCAGCTGGGATATCAAACAGGTTCGTTTGATTGTTTGTTGGATATGAAGTCAAGGAAATAAAGTTATCAGTTAACAAATAGCTCACTTGCATATTTATGAAGTTTTGTAATTAGTCACATAACTCAAAAAAAATTACGAATTAGATCAGGGTCCGGCCCGTGGTTAGATGCTATTGTATTGACCCATCTGAAGAAAGTATCAATGAAAACATTGATTTTTTTATTCTTTTTATTGTGATTCACTTTAAAGTCACTTTTTCAAAAATTAATTACTGGATTACACATCTTGTCTGCCTTTCATCTACATTTTATCTACTCTCTAAACTATGACCTGATGATTAATATGCACAAAAGTAGACAAAGCAATAGATCTACATCTTATCTACATTTAATCTACCTTAGATCTAAATTTCGTCTAATTTTTCATCCACATTTTGTCTACATTTCATCTACTCTCTGAACTATGACCTCATTAGTATGCACAAAAGTAGATGAAGCAGTTCATCTACTGCCCAATTAAAATAAAGTCTACTGTAGATCTAATGTGGACTAGATGTAGATCTCAATTTTCTGTAAGGGTATGTAGCATGTCTACGTCTCTTGAATAAAGTTTACTTGTTGGTGTTCAACTAAACGTCAGTTGTCCAGTCGTCACTAATATAGAATCGAGCCCAAATGTTCAACCAAGAACACAACATGGTGTCAGGAGTGGGATCCAGCCGATAAACTGTCCCCCATCGCTGGATCCGTGAACGATTGCGACGTGACCTGAGAACACCCATACATTATGCAGTTACCCATCGTATTGCGCAACATGGCCGAACTCAGTGGGTTACCAACGCCCAAGATGGACTGGCATGCTGCAGATCCCAGCACTGCCCTCGCCAACTTCAAAAGCTTGTGCGAGCTATACTTCGAAGGTGCTTTAGCATCAACCGACGAAAAGAAGAAAATCCGCTATCTACTGATTTGGATAGGGCAGGAAGGTCGAGATATAGCTAAGTCGTGGGAGCTGACAGGCGCCGACAAAGATGATCTGAGCAAGCACTGGGAGAAATTTGAGGCGTATCTCAAACTGGACAGTAACTTCAGAGTGGCACGGTTTAAGCTGCGCAACCTGAAGCAAGAGGCGAATGAACCGGTTGACACTTTCATGAAACGCATCAGACTTGTCTGCGCTGACTGCAAGTACAAAGAACCAGATGAACACATGTTAGACACGCTGATCTATGGTATCAACTCGCGTCGTATACAGTCAAAGCTGCTCGAAGCTGGTGAGAAAACCACGCTTCTAGATGCTATCCGTATCGTTCAGTTACATGAGGCTACATCACGCCAGTTGGACGATATAAGCGGTGCACAAGAGACTGTACATGCCGTTCATAAAGCACCGAAAAACAAAGGAAATGCTCACCGGGCAAAGGGTGCCAAGAGGCCAAATACACGGTCAGTGGTGGTCCCATCCTCCCCGACGTGCAGCAACTGTGGCAAGGCTCGCAAGAAAGACGAGAGATGCCCTGCCCGAGGATCTACCTGCAGAGGCTGTGGCAAGAGAAATCACTGAGTAAAAATGTGTAGATCACCCAGCAAAGACACTAAACCAACCGCTCGTATTCACACGGTGGAAGAGGCCGATAGAGAAATTACAGCAGATGATGGAAAAGCCGACATTGTCTACTTCCACACGCTCCAAGCAGACATGGCGCGCAGAGAGATCGATAGAAACAGCGAGAAACAAGCCTTTGTTACTCTTACTGCCAAATCTGAGCATGGAACCAGAGTCATCAAATGCAAGATAGACACTGGCGCAGAGGGAAATATAATGCCTGCATCAGTGTATCACACGCTTGTGCCTACACAAAGTAGCACAGAGGCATTACCAGGTTTACAACCATCACACACCAGGCTAGTCGCCTATGGAGGTCATACCATTGAGTCGTATGGTACGTGTTACCTCACGCTATCTCACCGCAAGCGGACTGAACGCTGCCTATTTCACGTGAGTAAATCAGAGGGTCCTGTATTACTAGGTTTACCCACATGCAACGCACTACAGCTGGTTACTTTTCACTATAACATTGACATTGCTGACGATAGTGTTGAACCTGATACAAGGTCGGACATGACGTAACAATCATCAAGACCGAAAGGTGACCCCGCCGAGCGAGAAAGGGTACTTCACCAGTACACTGATGTATTTCAAGGGATGGTCGCTTCAAGGATAAGTATCACATTGAGATCGACCGGAGCGTTCCACCTGTAGTACACCCTCCGGGACGTGTGCCGTTTGCCCTATGAGAAACTCTCAAAAACGAGTTGGATAGACTTGTAGAGAAAGAAATAATCAAGCCGGTCACACAGCCAACTGACTGGGTTAACAGTTGCGTTTGTGTCACCAAGAGAAATGGTGAAATTCGTCTATGCTTAGATCCTAAGGACTTAAATCTCGTGATCAGACGACTGCACTATCCAACACCGACGTTTGATGAGATAGTCAGTCGACTACACGGTGCAAAGTGGTTCAGTATTCTTGATGCACGCTCTGGCTACTGGAATATACCGCTAGATGATGAAAGCGCTCTACTGACTACCTTCAACACGCCGTTTGGCAGGTATTGCTATCGCAGATTACCCATGGGACTAAAATGCGCCCAAGA
>LD343621.1:75894-104648 GCA_001465055.1 Ptychodera flava | reverse complement strand
ATGTGTGTTGTGTGTACTTTGCATGCAAAAGCACGCCCCCTGACGACTGTGATGTCATAATATGTGTACAGTAGAAAACACTGTCCTGTATGCGTAGGTACGATATAGAGAAACATAGAGTCTACTTTCGTTTGAAGATTCATTCAGTAAAATATTGTTACACGTGTTTGCCTCTGTTCTCCTGCAGTCCAATGTACTCAGCGCTCCTTTTATGAAACACCGAGTCATTAGTTGGTTGGATACCTCGATCTTTTCTTTTTCTTTCTGTCTATTCTGCTGACACCATGTCCCCAAATAATCTGATTTAGCTATAACGTCATGATTTCGATTTGACTTTGTTATTCTTAATTTTTACTAAATTATATTCAAGTATGTCCCTCTGGCGGTAAACATCAGTCGTAATTGTTCAGCATATACCCGCATTGAAGAGTTCATTGTCCTGGTAGGCGCGTGGACTTTCCTCTTGACGGGAAGGTTGCATGTATGATTGCAGCTCTCACAACGTTAACACGCTCAGATTCGGCTCAAACAGAGATATCGCTAACTGGCCGTATCAAGTCATACTTGATTTTTTCAATAGAAATATAATTTAAGATCACACTACCTGCACTTAACATATGCAGGGTCACTCCATTAAAATGACCCCTCTATAAAAAACAACGATGGACCGCTTTTGTAGACTCACGAAAACTAACACTACCCCGTGTTTGTGACGTCACAGTCACGGCCCCCTAGAACCAATGTTCCTTTCGATAGGACGTCGCTTATGAGGGCGCAAAACCACGATGGAGTCATCGCATCTGGCGCAGACATATCTGCACTTAGACTGAATTTGGGTCATTGATTATTCTGACAGTTTCTCAATTAATTTGCATGCTACAACAACTTTTATAATGTATGTATGTTTATGTTAACGTAAGTGTCCCTTGCTGGCATGAAGTGCAAATACTACTATAATGTGACAAATCTTCAATAAATTTAGACATACTTTAAAAAGTCAGATATCATGCCTATTTATATATTTCAGTATTAAAGTTGGACAAGTTAGGGTATTATACCCCATATAAAAGCCGTTTCAATGTAAATTTTACTATCAAAATTAATCGGCCGCATCTTAGTGGCCTTTATTTCCACAGCGCCCTCTACCCTTCTATCTCTTCAATGGCAGTAACAATGACACCACGGCGATAATGAGACATAACTAATACGTCAACAACAACGCAATATTCATCTTAGATTTACATGTGACATTGCTTAACAGACTTGCTAAAAATAAAGACAGCCCCTTATTATTGCGGTTTCCTCGACGGCTATCAGTGACAAGTTTTATTGCGTAGAATTGAGCAAACGTAGTGTTGATCACCAAATCAAACAGAGCCTTCAATTTGACCCGGTCCTAAGTGTCATCGACGATACTCAAAATATGATACACCAAATGTACGTACTCTATACCATGTAAAAATTCACGCATGAGATCTTCGAACACAGAAAAGCTTAACAGGAATAATTGTAATGATATGGACAAAGGGCTTTATGTGGGATCATTTTGTAACACACTACAATGAATCATTTATCTACAGTAACTCAGTGTACGATGAATATATCGATATGGCGCAGATACTGGAGTAAGACCACTTGCTATTATGGGACAGGCAACAAAATATTTCACAGTTTTTACTATCTACTCTATGGTAAAAAAAACGACTCTTTATTACTTTTTTTTCCACTTCACAAATCTCATGTAATTGACAAAGCCGTCTTTCAAACGTTTACATAATCGTTCTGGACAGTCATGTGATACAAAAAAAACATTACAACTTGTAGTTAGATTTCAACTCATCGGAAATAAGTTGTATATCATGCTGTGTGTCTCTTCAAATGTTTATAAATATTTTGATTGACATGGAAGCCTTAGGATATTATATCGTATATGCAAGTTACTACAATGTAAAATAAATTTTGCACAGCGCCCTCTGCCCTGTTATCTTCCATTTAAAGATGCAAAAAACACACAGGGATAAAATAATGTTGCCATCGAGAGACCAAAGGTATTCTTGTACATTTTAGTGTTTGTTCCTTTTTATGCTACTACCTAGACTTTGTATTGAACTATATCATTTCGACGTAATGATCACTTTAAAAAGGAACGAGCACTAAACTCTACATGGAATATATCAACCACGAGGCAGTATTGGTTTAACCTGATTTGGGGATTTTGACAACACAGCCTTTGAGCAATTCCCAATTTCTTACTTGATAGAAATTAACTTCCATACACTAAATTGAAAAGCTAGTTGGCACATTAAGGACGACAGATATTCTATCGAGTAGCTTAATTTGTGTTTTAAGTGTGATAGAAGTTACAGCTTCATCCACTGAATTCAAAGGCATACCAAGCCAGGCAGTTATTGACATTCAAGTTTATACTTCCTGTAATTGTTATCGGGAACAGAGTGAGTTTTCGATTGTGGAGAGCAGTGCTTGACATATTGTAAGTATTAATATGCAAGTTATCATTGAATGCTATGATCGTAAAATCACAAAGAATCGAAGGAAAGAAATGTTTCTATCTCTCAATCTACTTGTCTGCCTCTCTGACTAGCGGGCTAGCTAAATGACGGGCTGCCCATCTGTCCATCTATCTGTTTCTATCTGCCTTTCGTTTTTCGTTCTTTCTCTCCACTATCTCTATGTCCATCTGTCTGAATCAATTGGTGCAAGACCTAACATATGGTTAGTGTCAATGATGATTTATAACTTGATATAGCTCTGTATGTATGCTCTGTATAATAATTATAAAAGCGCCTTGAGCACATGAGCTTGGGATATGAGATCTATATGAGAACCCATTATTATTATATTATGTTATTCTTTATGTGTTCCGATAGACGACGCCTCTGGAGTTCCCCCTTTTGCAGACAGGAGTGACGCATGATTGACAGTGGGACTTAATCACCTTATCATTATCTTATATCTCCATTTCTACACTTTCAAACCTATTATTTATCTTCCTATGCCTGTATTTCTACCATGCTGCCTTTTATTGTCTATTTTTCTACACACTTATCCTTGTGGACAGGACAAGCAAAGATTAAAGCTTTGATAAGCTTTGATAAACAACAAATGAATTCTGCAAATTTTTCAGTAGCGAATAATCACTGAGTACCTTCCATATTAAAATTACAAATTTCAGAAGGGCATATCTCACCTCTTTTTCGTCACTCATTCTCTCTTATGTATATTAATAATGGTTAGATATGGATGATATATGAACTAAAATATTGCTTGGGCATGTTTATAAGTGATTTTTTTCACATATGACGTCGAAATGCCAAGCATCAACACCCACTAGCTAGAATCCCCCGACGCCTAAAAGAAGAGTTAGATTTCTACTGGCGATGTTAACCTTTATAATATGCCTTTAAATGGTTTACACGTATCAAGCCAAAAAATGCAAATATTCATTAGAAATGTATTTCATTACACTAATAATATGCATAGTTAACACTGAAAACACAGTGTGCATCCAAGAGTTACCTTGATGGCTTTATTTTGTATTATTACAAATGGTAGGTTTCATCAGATATTAATCACTAATCACTAAATAAAATTCGTGTTTTATATTATTCTGGTATTTGCACTAAGATAGACCTGCTGTCCTTCACTACATGGTTTGTTTTTTGCTAATTATTAAGTAGCTGGCTTCGAACTTCATTACTTTACACCGTTTTGCGCCCTCTATAGTGCAATCTTGTGTATTATATCGTTCGAGCTAAATGTCCGATATATCTATTACAAACGCATTGAGTGCAGGTGATATGTTATGTGCAACGATTAGACGTTAGATAATACATACACATATCCAAATGTCGATATTGACTTCAGACAATATAAGGCCAAGCAAAATAAAAAGTTACGTTTGTTTCTCATCCCAGACATGTTGCAAAAATGATGCGGTGACGCGGGTTTTTTCTTCTCATTTTTTATTCTTCAACCAACACGAACGCACACGAAATATGAAAACAACATAGGAATAAACGCAGAGATATATGCTCAGCAGTGTGCTTTAGTATTTTTGTATAGAATGTAGCAACATTTCTGTGGTTTGACTTTTAGTGCTGCAATGCACAGTTATGACTGTGTAATATAACAGCGACATATGCGTTTAGTTCTGAATGGAATGTTAGTGTCAGTTATTTTGTTTACAGTTCTGTTTTATACAGCACTGTGTTATGCACTATCGTCATGTAGGCCTATTTTTGGTTCTTTTTTATTTATTTCCAAATGAGCAGATAAAAAGATTGACGCGGCAGGTCTGCATTGACGCGCGCGAGGATTGACAAACAAACTTTTTATTTTTCTTGGCCTAAAGTTTTGTCAATGGTACTCTTTCAACGTATGTAATTCTAATGTATAGATACAAGTAAGGATCAATATTTCAAATAAAACAAAACATGCATGATAGGGTACGATAACAAGCGTGGCCGGTAGACGTTGCCGAACACACAGAGATTGTGTAGTGAAAGGTTTGTTAGTATCCCATGTTTGAAAATTATTCACACCTCAATATATAACGCTCTTCTTAATTCACTTGCTTTGACTCTCAGAACAGAGCATAGCATTTTAATGTTATCATTAACCTCAAGCATGTACAGGCAATTGTTTTCCTTTTTTAAAAGTACAACAGATGGATTTTTGATAAAAATGAGGAAAAGAAAATCTGCATAATCGATATCATATGTCGCATGAAAGAGAAACATGCAATGGTTTTTCGTAAAACAGCGCCTCCCGTTAACAGTGATTATAACGGCCGAATGACGTTGGCAAAATTACCGAAACCTCATTTAAGCATCTAAAATCTCTACGTCAACACTGTTGATAAAAAATATATATCTCTCTCTCTCTCACATAACCCTCGAGACTGGGCGCAAAAACACCTCCATCACTACACACATAATCTTCGTCACAAACATAATCGTTTCAGTCATGATCATCATTATTGCTGCTTTACAAGGTATCGTTTAGCAATCATCATCATTATCATCATTACCATCGTCGTCGTCATCTTCGTCGTCGTCTTCAATACCTGCATAGTAGTCGTCGCCATCATTAGTCCCACTATACTATCATCATAAAACAACTAAGTGACATAAAATGAGCTCAAACTTTCAGTTTGCCAGAAATTAAAGCAATACATAGGAAGTGTGATGAAAACTAGCTTGGTAAGCTTTTTATATCAAACACGAGAATGTATCACAAAAGTATGCGGATAATTCTGGTGATAAAAAAGTTTACACTTGTAATAAAAATCTAAATATCTTCGATATATTTTATGCGCGATGTAAACACACTCGCCTTCAAACTGGACAATCTACATGCTAAACTCTAAAAATCCATGTAACGGGATATTTTGGGATAAATTTCCGTTTAGATATAGCAAAAGAATTCTCGTTCGCCAAAATTTGGTGACTACTTCACCCTTGCCGTTGAGGGCGTAAGATAAGGAATCGTTCAGGAACAAATTTAGACAGACAAGCAGAAAATCAATGCCAGAGCGAGGCCTTACAACTATGATGGAAGTAAAATTATTCTTTTAGGCACCTTCAGTTGATTTGCAATTACAATTTAATTCTGACGACCAACCCTCGATTCCACACCTACCTGATATTTTAGATATTTTGGTCAGGAAATACTTATATTAAGCCATTATTACATCATCTGCCTGTCTGCGAGTAAAGTCACAAACACATAATCTCTAGACTGTAAAATCGACCATCATCACAATAAACATTGTTTAAATAATCGTCATTTAATTGTGATCGTCATTATCTCTATCTAAGAGTCATCGTTTATCTTCCTCCTGCTCCTCCTGCTCATCATCATCATCATCATCATCATCATCATCATCATCATCGTCATCATAAAAACAACAAAATGACACAAAATGAGCTCACATCTTTAGCTTGCCAGAAATAAACATACACGTGATATAAACTAGCTTATCAAAACCATTTATTTCAAACACAACATTATATCACAGAAGTATCAGTACACTTCTTGTGATTAAAAAAAGGTTTACACATGTGAAAAAAGCATCTTATATATTTTAAGTTTTGATACATATCCTAGTAATGTTAATACAGTCACCAGCAAAGTAGATCATCCATGTGCTTAACTCAAATGTTCAATCTAACAGGATTCTTTGAATAAATTTCCGTTTAGATATGACAGAAGAGTTCTCCTTGGCGACTGCATCTTTCCTACCGATGAGGGCGTCAGGTACGGAGTCGTTCACAAACAAAACAACACATTCTCTGCTTTATCCGTGTCATCCATAGTACCGTCACCCGCCCAACACCAGTTGTCATGGTTACATTTCTAGAATTATCTTGAAACTTCAAGCATGTTAAATGTTTTCCGATGCGGGAAAACATATACATGTCAAGTTTCAAAACATTATAAAACACCCGAGGGACATTTCTCTAAGAGCTTTTTCGTTGTAAAAAGTTTTGTAAAGTATGCAAAATGTACTTACAAATAAAAATACACTCAAACAGTCCATAGTAATTTCGAAACAGTGGTTTTGAGATATTTTAAGAAGTACAAGAAAATAACATCCTCTTTAGGGTAGTTTTGCTATTATTAAGTATTTTACAGTCTACTGGGACCGAAACATCAGCAATTGCTTCATGGACGGTACGAGAAGACAATGTGATCTGTCAAAACAGCCGTAGGTCATCAAATATATTTAGGTTAGTTCCTAAGATAGAATGTGCTTCGAAAGACTTAATATTGCTCAAACTTTCCTCAAGGGTACTTTGAACAATGCTCTTACAAATCATATGAAAATTTGAAAGTCCAAATATCTGTTCCCGAAGCACATTTTACCTTAAATGGTCGATAACAAATTGTACATGGCATTTGTTCGGGTTTAGCTTAGAATTATAAAATCGATCTGCGCAACAAGTTTTCATAGACACAATACAGGGTAGTGATCTCCCTCTATCGATCGGCGAAGCGCTTACTTCTTGTGTCTCATAGTTTCGTATTCGAAAGTAAACCACAGTCCCAAAGACCTGAAAGAAAAAATTGAAACATTGAGTTTATCAACTGATGAATTCTGATTTCATTTGTAGCAGCAGAAGAGCGCCTGTAGTTCTTTGAAAATTCACGAGATGGCCAGACTAGAAGCATCGTTTGTCATCTATGAACGAAAATATGATGTTGCCACTTCCTGATTATCGATACACTTTACCCTCTAATGCTTTGTTAAATTTGAGTTTGGTGATTGTAAACGCCCTCCGTACCATATGTCTCCACTGCGTCACCACATTGTCAAAACATTTCTTCTTATTCCTGTCAACAATCGTCCATGTAGAATATACACAGACAAATACGCTGGACTTACCTTAGGTGTGTGACTGCTTAAAAGAGGTAGGAAGCCAAGACGAAGATAACACTGGCCAAGACGGAATATTTGCCAACTCCAACCACTGCAGCTGCGCTGTCTGTCGAGAATAAGTAAATGTATTTGAATAGAAAAGGATTATATCAATGATTTTACACAGTGTAGTTGCTTTACAACAACATGCAATTTGCTTTCTTCGGTTACTATACGTAGCGCATGGTTTGGAAGACAAGCTTAATATTTGTGTCTCGAATTAGGTCGTCATAAGATAATGGTAATGAGAATAAAACAAACTGTGATTGAATGTACATACACCAAGTAAATTAGATCATCATTATATATCAATTGAAACTTTGCATTTGAATTTTTTTTACATTTTAAATTCTCGACACTTAAATTTACGTCGTGTTTTGATAACTGTAAATTCCAAGCCCTAACGCATAGCAAATCTTCGTGTCTTGATGGGAAAAAAAAGCTCTATTCAAAGTTAAAACATGAAAAAGTACACAGGGTGACCATACCTCCGCAGTCAATCTCTCCTGCATTTTTCTCATCAGTAGGGATGCACTGAACGTTGTTATCTGTGATTGTGTCCGTTGATGTCACAATGAGCTTTCCACACATATGGGTGTAAACAGCACACTGTTCTTCGTCCGGTTTCACTGATGCCTTGCCTTTGACGGCAACGTTCTTGTCTTTGGTGATTGTCTTGGGATCCACTTCAGTTGCCTCGAATTTGACTGACTTGTTGATGCCATCAGCATAGAAGTCTTCGTTATCAGTGAAGTAGATCTCTACACCAGAGATAGTGCCATCTTCTATTTCTGCACCGGCCTCGATTTCGAATTCAATTTCCGTGTCTTCGGTTGGACTGTACGAAATGTCAGCAGCGTCAGGGTTCTTTACCTCGAATTTTTCCGCAAATACATCTGTTAAATAAATAAATAAATAAAATGTAAGTGGCGCAACAAGGTCATTCCATCGAATGGAACGGAGCGAGAGAAATATAAAAACCAAATGCATTGTGACTATTGTACACCGGTGCTCCAAGTTGAACGTTTAGGTAGATCAGTTTAGCAATTTCAATTTATATCATTTCCTATAAAGGAAAGGCAGGTTTATAAAATTGAGGCTCTCTCAAAAATATCCATTCTTTTGTTACTTTTGATCTTCTTCTGTTATCATATGAAGGTGATGTTATGATTTGGTCTCAACATCTCAGAAGTTTATGTATGAACATGTACGGTTCATGCAACACTTACGTTTTTAACTTCAAGTGTACCGATTTTCAACTGTCTTATTTCAGTCATTGCTTTGATTTTGTCATTGTCAAAATTACTCACCACCACCACACCAACTTTCTCACTGTGTCACTTGCAGCTTGAATTCACAACAGGCAAAGGATATGTTTTGTCCAAAATTCGCACATATTCCCGAGGGACGGACATCTCTTTCTGTCCCTAGGCCAAAGTTGCATGCCAGACCACAATTCTCCTCTCATCCAAATTGAAGTAATTTATTCAAATTACGGTAATTTATTTTAAAAGTGTATAAATATTTCTTTTTACTATTTCCAGTATCTTTTGTATTTGTAGACGTAAAAATAACATATACACAGTTTTAAATAGGAGTTACATATCAGAGATTTGCTTTAAATATATCATTCGCTCAATCGATTAAAAAGAAAATAAAATGAGATATTTACCAGGGCAGTGGTATGTACTTCTCTTTTCTAAATCGAGCTGAACACAGGAGTGGTCGTTTTCGGGGTCAGTGTCGGTGGTTATCTTTAAAACGGCACACAGGTAGCTGAAATCGTTACAGTTAGCGGCGTCTCCTGCAAGCTCCACTACCTCGTCTTCAAATGGATGTTCACCAACCACATCAATCTCTTTCTCGGGAGTAAAGGTGGATGGAACGGCTGATGCTTTCTCTGCTTTACCAAAATCTTCATTGTCGGTGTAGTAGAAGTCGATTCCTGTGATCGTTCCCCCGCTGCCGTCAACATCGCACACGTGAAGGTCAAAGGTGACAGATGTTGCCGCAGAGCAATTAAGTCCGGTTTCTGGTGTTTTTATTGTCAGCAAACCAGACGCAAGATCTAAAAGCAATCAAAAATTATAATTCCATAAAATGTTCAAAAACCTGTGAAAACGGAATTATGTGATGCAAGGAGGCTGTACTCGACAAATTTTATCGGACATGTGTTTCTCTTCAGTGAAAACCCTATTTTATACTATTCAAAAGTTACTTACCATATGGAGGGTATATTTGATCCGTGCTTGAAAGGACTTGATAATTTATTAAGCAACAAACGTTCCGGATTATTTCACATTGTATTCTAATTGTCCATACTTGCACGGGAAACGAGGAAGTGTTGGGAATTTCAAGAAATAGTATATAGAAATTTAGAATCGGATCATACGTAACGTTGTGAACTGACTTGAAGGTTGTCTGATGGTCGTTTGCGTTTGTGTTAACAACGAACAAGTCTCTATTGTCCTCTAAAAAACGGTCCGTCCGCGTGTGGTGATATTTTGAAGTCGTAGGATTGTGTAATTAAACAAGAGACGCGATCATACCATTTTAAAGTCACTCTTGAGAGGCTTTGGTCAAACACATTCGGTCACCCGTCACACAATGGGAATTTTAACACAATGGAACTATTTAGGAAAAATTGGGTCTTTCACTATAGGACGCTATCAAAAGTGTCAGGTGACCTGTTGAAAGTTGTAATATTACAAATTACAAATTAGATGAGCTTAAAATGATCACAACTTGTCCTATTTTCCAAAATTAGTTCAAATCGTATGTTTGAAAAAGGAATTTATTGAAGTGAACTGTCTATAGTGATTCGAACTATGTTTTCTATACCGCTTATCAGATATCTTGAATTATTAAATGTGTTTTACTCTCGCTCAAAAATTTTGGCGTATAAGGCTTATTCGTCGGTACTAATATTCCCTATAGAAGCATCTGTAGATAGTATATTCCTTGAAATTGTTCCTGGCCTCACCTGGACAAACCTTTGTCCCGGCGTGTTCTTCGACTGTGGTACCGAACGGTAAACAGGCGTAGTGATTCTCATCATAGACTTTCTCATTAACTGTTTGTCCTGTACTCGTATCTGTTGCTGTTGCTGTGATTACAACACATAAATACTCGTATTCCTGGCACTGCTCTTTATCTATTACAATACTAGCGATTTCTTCGTCAATATCTTCAGGCTTGTCCGTACCTACAGTGACGTGTTTGTCGAGTTCATGCGGTACTCCAACAGATTTTACTGTGTCGGCTTCGTGAAATGAACTTCTGTCGGAAAAGTAGACATGAAGGTGACTGACATCCCCAGATATAGTTCCTGCGTTTGAAACCTGGAGAGCCACAGTAATAGTCTGGGCTGATCCGCCTGCCGTATACGTAACCGTGTCTGCATTCGTGATGGAAAGTGAATCCACTTTAAGAACTAAAGATAGGAATAAATGGAAAGAAAACGATAAATTCCATTCGCACAAAGCTTCCGTTCGGACAAGTACGATGTCGTCCGAAGCATGTGTTAAAGCATGGAACTTGTTTAACTGACACAGTATTCTTCAATTGTTGAGGTCACAGGTTTGTTCACTCTCTTTGAAGTTTCCTTTCTTGGTATTGGGAAATACTAAAGTATCAGACTGAAGCTGTCAAATGCCTGAAATCGCCTTGCGTCTTGAAATGCGTCATTAAGGTTGTTTTTAAGAATTTAAAAATTAGTTCAAACGTTTATAGATAGCTACCATCAAATCAACTATTTGAAGGTCATAGAATTCCAAGGATATTGATTACTTTATGTACTGAGCAATAACTTTTTCAGTAAAATGTGAAGCCTTTGTAATACTTGCTACATTACAATAAATCACGACTTTGGTCCTATAATTAAAACTTCACTCCCCAATAGAGACCCGAGGAGATAGACATCATCCATGGTCAGAAGTCGGACTTTTTTCATTTTAGACATTTTTACATTTTAGTAGTGCATGTTTGACATGTTAGGTCGGAACTAACGTGACCAAAAAAGCCAAACTTGCAAACCTATCTTGTATCGTGCAGACCTAACGTGTAAGAACCTATCGTGTCTAAAATGTCTAAAGTGTATATCATTTTAGGGCGTAAAGATAAGTCCTATTATATCATGCCAATCGTGCAAACCTATCATGTATCGTGCACAACCAACATGTACGCACCTATGACTGTACGATAGGCATGGTACCATCCGACTTACTAGTATCTTGACATACACGTGAGACATTTAAACACGTTAGGTCCGTAAACGTTAGGTAGGCAAGTTACACGCTAAATGTGCACGATTGGCATGATAGATTTTGACTGATGTTTAGAACCTAAAATGACATACACGTTTGTTTTAAAGACATTAATTCAGCATCCAATTGTCCCAAATTAGTTCCGATGTTGTTGTCTCGAGACAAGTCAAAATCTATCGTGCCAATCGTGAAAACCTAAAGTGTAAGGTGACAACCTAACATGTAATAGACCTAACGCATCTAAAATGTCTAACGTGTATGTCATTTTAGGTTCCCAACATGAGTCAAAATCTATCATGCCAAACCTATCTTGTAACATGCCAACCTACCATGTACCGACCTAACGTGTCTAAAGTGTCTAACGTGTAGACTTTTACCCTGTTTAGTCATGCACGTTTTGCCTTACAAGTTCGGGTTCTATAATGTACAATGGCATACAACTGCCCGCAGCATGTTAGCTTCAACAATGTGAAACACTCATTTTCACCAACTACTGGCTCATACTCATATACATTACTCTGAAGATTCGACAGAAAGGGTGAGAATACAGTGCAAAGAGCCTTTTATCTGATCATATTCTTCATTTGATTTTTCAACTCCCCATGCTGACTGATTTTTGCGCGCTCTAGGTTGCTTTTGGGGTTTATGTGACCAGTTTCATTCTGTCCCGCCTTACGACCACCTTTCAAGGACCAAAAAAAACTATATTCTGACAAATACATTCCTTTGATTTCACAAACGTCACAAATACAACGTGTATTGGTATTTGCAGCCAACTTTCGCCATAAACATAAACCATATCAATAGAGCATTACTAGCATGTGAGAAATGCTTTTCCATGACGTAGTGATTAACATTTAAATTGACTAAAATAATACCCACCATAATCATCTTCACCCAGGCAAACTCCCAAAAGAGCAGCTACCAATATGCAAGCACTCGTAACTCTACAATATACAAGATGAAATGCGATTTAATGACGCAAAATTGTAATGCAGTTACATACATGCATACATACGTACATACATACATACATACATACATACATACATACATACATACATACATACATACATACATACATACTTTTTACAACCTATTACTCCCCAGTGTCATACATTTAGTTGGACAAATGGGAGTAAAAACTATAAGAGCGCGTTAATAAGGGTTTAAAGAAAAGATATAATCCGGCTGATTAGCAGTGCCATAATGGAGCAATATTGAACTAAATCACATACACAAAATAATATTGAAAAAAAACATAATAACTGTGTATTTATGTTGTTTCAAAGAATTATGAAACCCGGTCTTGTCACAGCCATGCACCCATGATGGTTGGCTAAATCTAGCTGCATTATTATGTAAAGAAAATTTTGCTTGTTTAAAAATATTACAAACATAGTGATCCAGCTTCATGGACACTCTCGTTTCGAACAGAATGATTTGGCCATTTCATTGTGCCTACAAGTTTACATGCAATAATTTGCAGAGACATTAAACCAAGAGTATGCATGTTTTAGTTAACCAGACTGATATGGTACCATTTTATTCTTACAGACTATGACGGAAGCTCGCCTGGCAAGAGTACACACTAGATGACAGAGCAACTTCAAATGGAACAGCAGGCACATGTTAAGTAGTTACGAGATATTAGCTGAACATTTATTTCCCTCGGCCTGGGTAGCTCAATACAATTCACTGATTTTGTTACCCGAAATAAATGACTTTTTGAGACGGGCAAAACGACAGTGAGACATTCTACTGTTTTACTGAAATGTAACTGTGCAAGGAATCAAATCAAATCAAATTAAAACAAATAAAGAGTTCCAACGATTACTTTGCAAGGTATTTTCCAAAATCTGAAAATAAACATGTATTGACGTACCTCATTTTCCTTCCTGTCGTCAGTGTGATACTGACATGTTTAAGTGTGCTTGCACCCTTTATATCGTGTGTTGGTAGGCAAATAGAGTTGTTATTGGCCAACACAGCGGGGCGTGTCTTACGCCTACACAATCCTATCTCGTAATTTATTACCAGGCGACATGAGAGCAACGGTTTTATTTACATATTTCTTTGTGAGATCTATCCTGGCCAATCGCTTTGCAGCTTATTTTATCATACAGCGTATAATGAGCAATTTGCATGTCAAGGACGTAAGACTCTCTAAACAACACCAGGTGATTGGAAATTTCATGTTTTCCATTGACTACCAACTTTGCATAGCGTACATAATATAACAGTTACTTCCGTTTGACATATTGTTGAATATTCTGTTCAATTCTGGTACATTTATTATTGCCATACAGACTTATTGCAAGAAGCAAATCTAAAAATAATTGCCTTTCCTTTTGCTACGGGTTCTGCAAAGTTTAAAATATATGTTAGAACCATCAGGAGTCTTGTGTTGTTATCTAAAATCAATTGATTGGCTTTATTTTAGTTATTAACAGGGTGTGTGATGAAAACGCCTGACAAATCGTGCACCAACCATTTTGTTTGTTTGAGTTGCCATGATAGCCTACTTCAAAGCGTCCATTGCTGTTCATTGCTCTGCAGCACACAACCATCGTCACGTCACTAAAATCCGGCAGTTATTCATATATTTCTATTTGTTGTAAATCTATTGAGTGGTCGACATCAATGATATAGGCTTTATGGAGCCGATAACACGTAATCCTCTGTTGTACTCGAACGGTGACGAAAGAGGTTACTCGCGCTGTCCTACCTTTTATTATTCCCGAGTGGAGTACCTGTTTCTACATCTGATTACCTGTCACAGAGCTCCCCTCACCCGACCCCGACATGCACCCGGTCAAAACCGTCATATTGCAGAGATAAAACAAAACCTTTACACAATTGATTAATATGTGAATCGTGACTTTTTGAAAGAGTACTGCATGTTTAGTTTGTGATTCCAAATAAATAGCGATTTCGCCATTACTTTTGCAGTTTATACATAGAAGAAGTTCTGTCAGTGGCATAATGTGAATGTGATATCATTTAACGTCGGTCAAAGCAACCTGCAAGAACATCAGGCCTTTGTGAAGGAGCTAATTTTTACTGACTTCTTGATATTCAAATCTATTACTGTTAAAAATGGTAAACGAAAAAGAGCTGGCAGCAACCAATTTACCGGAATTTTAATTGCCTATTAAGCTGATATCATTGTTGGTCTTGTAAAATGATATATACTTGTTTACCTGTGTATGCTTCCCTTCTACAATTTAATTCATTTATTTCACTTCTTTGCTGATCCATACCACTGCGCTTGTTTCTCTATAAAGGTTATTTACTGTTTAACAAACAGATGAATATTTGACAGAGTGTAGGTTTTTATTAAAATCCATGGCTTGCAATTTAACGATTATAACTACAGTATAACAAATACATAGATTCAATCTGTTCACCATAACGATGATTGTGAAATAGACACTAATGTTTTCTGAAAATAATCATAAGGCCAATTTTCCACTCATGAAGCACCAGCAGTTTGCAGCTAAGGCAGAATCCAAGATGACTCAATACCGGTATATTAGACCACAAAATGATAATATTTCAAACACAACACCCTATCTTTTTGTCCCTCTGTCTCTCTCGGTAGACACACCCTCGACACCTTGAAATTTTAAGAGCCCTTCCCTTTGTGAGATAGTAGGTAGTATGCACGAAACTTTTTGATATGAAATTAAATTGCTTGGACAGTACATATTACAACCACTGACAGTTCAGGAAAAAATATAGGCTCACTGAGCACTGCCTGTGCGTAATTGTCCCAAGGCTGTTGAAAAATCCAAAACACTTAAAAATTCGTATTTTGATTTTCGCATTTTGTGAGGCACTTCTATGTGTTTTGCTTGCGGTAACTACACCATTAAGCAACATAATTTTCACAAATATTCAGTCCTAACAATATATTTTATCCATACCATTGGGTTACAATATCTATGTAGCTGAAACACCAGGATGTCAACGTTTTCGGGGAATATATTATGTTAAAGCACACGCACAATCAACAAGATGTATTTTCGTGTCACAAAACTTACAGTATTTACTGTGACAAGTTCTATCTGGTTTGTGACATATCGAGTATCCGTTGGTACCGGTAGTGTCATTATTCGTAAAGATTAATCACACTATTCATGCTATTGATGCAATATGTATTTGTTAACATAAATATTTCTTGCAACAAGTGTAATTTCAAATATCAACGTAATACCAAACTTTTGCGAACGTTAGTATTATTTGTATCACTTTCTGATTGGGTTCTCTAGCTAAAACAATAAGCTACTTTGTCCCTATTTTGGCCACTTGATGTATTTAATATAGTTACGGAACAAATTTAAGTTGAACAGAAGATACACCAACTTTTGGTGACAACACAATGTTTCTTCGTACGTTCTGTTCAAACAATTGCAGGACAGCCTTGAAATAGCTATTTACATGAAGGAACCACGTGCACAACTCGTGTCAATCTTGCCCCTATCAGTAGCATTGACTTTTGTCTTTTTAATCAGGAATGGCAGAAAATCATCCTTCCTACCCTTAAGTAATATTTTGCACCAAGTGGATAGATAGTACTTCTTTTGTTGTCCAGTGTGTCTACTTTCCCACCGTCAACACAGGCTCACCAGAATAATGTTTTCTGATTGTTTAAAAATATTCAATATCTGAACGACTGGTTCTATAAGGGCGCTGGCAAAGTTAATACTCATTCAAAACGACTACGCCGTGCATCTTAGAGGCTGTATGTTTACCTTAGCAACATGACACAGCAACGACTGATAACAATAGCAAGGACTTCATGCCTAGCGTGATCAGACGATAAAGGTTAGTGTCGAATTAAAAATGTTTTATCATTTTTACTCTTTCTTATAAGGGAACATAAACTGTTTTACCGTATGGGTAAAAAATGTTATTTTATTTTTGTTTTCAAAAAATACGGCTAGTTTTCAATCGGGTTCGAACCCACAACATACGGCATCAGTCAGGCATAAGTAACACGATGATTATTTTTACCTCTGGAGCTTTAAAATGAGCCACCATAAGTGGGTAGATCAGAACAGAATTAAAACATTTGAGAATCTGAATGTCCCACATGAGCGTTCTACCAGAAGTAGATGCAAGTGTAATTTGACACTGATGACGTTAAGTTTGAAATATATGATGTGAACAAATCTTTAGTTTAGGGGTAAGTGAATCATTCACTTAAACAAAAGCTAGTAATATTATATGGGGCTCAGCCCTTGCTGTCGCGCCAGGGGTTAAGATTGGCAATGTTATTTGTATTGATTCATGATAAACTGTAATTGTTACTTCATAAACGTTTATATGACAACTATGCCCAGTTTCCCTCTGATGAAAGCAGTTCACGTACTCACACGACGTCGAACCCTGCAGCAGGGCAGGTATAGATTTTCTGTAGCGTGTAAAAATTTTGGACAAAAATTGGCAATTTTTACAATGATAACAGCCTATTGCGTTAAACAAGGGACGTATTATGCAATAATTATCATTGCAATGGTAACCGCACTGCCCACCTTCCACTTGCAAGCTGAAAACTATAGCGTTCCGTCTAAAAACTTGCAATTTTTGAATCTAATTATTGGCACAGGGGGCGCTCTTCTATAATTCAATCCCAGCATTCTTTGCGTATGCCCCCGTTCATATGCACGACAGTTTTCTCCGTTTATCTATATCAACGATACTTTGTATCAGCGACAAGGTGTATAATAACATTAACTGGCTAATAAAGGAAGTATATTTTATAAAGGCATGTTATATCATAGTTATTTGTTTCGTATTTGTTTATTTACGAGTACTCAAAAAAAAAACATGGCGGCGCCCGTGAAAGAAGGGTACACTTCCGGTTATTCGCATAGTATATTATGAATAAGCGCATGCGTAGTCAGTAAGCCGCTGGCGCGACTATTAAATTAATACAATCGTTAAAGAAAGAGTTTTCATTAGAACATACGCTTTCTGGTTTGTTTTTCTAACAAAATTTTATTTATTACAAAAACTTACAGAAGCATAGACAATAATAATATTTTGGCCTAACTGCAAAGTAGGCAGAATACTTTTGATATAACTGTCAAAGATGGGAAGTGATCACATAGATCATACGCATAAATATTGATGTATATTTAAGTCTGTCAATATGGTGGATATTTACTATAGCGAAGTTCGAGTGTCAATAGCAATCTGGATCCGGCGGTCAGAAGGTACTGCTGACATATTTTGTGGACAATATTCATGTTATGTTTACATTCATAAAAAGTTAATGAAAAGAGTATTACTTCCATTAATAGCGTTACTTAGTAGTGCAGTTTCGGCTTTAACGTCACTTGCACTATAATGTGCCTGAAATATCTCATTTCTTTACAAACCTTTTTAGCTGTTCCATCTCAGGCATGCCGGTCGGATGTCATTAATATTAAGGTACGGTCACGGTTGGCAACTGCCAATTGAGCAGACAATTAAATGGAACCGGTACGCGGCCAACAGCTCTAATTGTACTATATCTGTTACTTATTAAATTGTTCTTTTGAGAAAACCTGATGAAAAAGTTAGCATTTCATTCTGTTTCCAAAACACACACTTGTAAATGGGGACAAAAGCAGCAGTCCTGAACTTATGCTTGGACATAACGGCTTACACTTTATTTACCGATTAATACAAAGACATGCGGTATGCCTGTATTAGCTCTCTTCCAACAGAGTTGGTCTTGGCCATAACTTTTTCTTATCAGCCAAAGTCAAATTCTCTAAAGAATTTCTAGAAACGTTTCGAAATAAATTTGAATTTTCGCGCAAGAAGTGCAGACTCGAAATAATTGTCCAGAAGTCGCGGTTCTAAATTCGTTCAAACTGTTGACAAGCTGGTAAAGATGAAGACATAATTTTAGACGGTAGCCGTTTTAGATACATTTGTCCTCATGAATACCTCTTGTGGTAATTGTTATTTCTCAAATTGAAATAATTGTGAGACCTTAATTGATATGGGCCTCGTTTGCGTCACTCTGCGCCAAGCGTGTCTTGCTATTTTACAACAAATTGTGTCCTGAGTCTAGCGGCTGGACGTCTTTCATGTTAGTTTAACAAGGGATGTGACCACCATCCAACCGCGTCTTGAACACTTGACATGCGGTATACGGCTCTGAAGTAAACCAAGCCTGTAGTTCAGCTTTCCGCTGTTGTGGAAAGCTGATGAAAATATCACTTTAATTTACATTTAGAGCAAAAAGTAGTAAATCTTAAGCTTAAGATCTGATGTGAAAACTGACTATATGGAATACAGAAATTAGTTTATCTGACAATATGTTGACTTAGAGGTAACAGAATCCGACTTCGGGTAGTTATGACTAAGTTCTGATCCAAAGAGTCAAAGCGAGCCAAGGTCAAACTACTTCAAATAATCACCAAATAAAGCAGGTCTGTTATAGTTTGTGGCTTTATCAATTAGGCTAATTACAGAAAATAAATCATCACATGCATGCTACAGATAAAATAATGCCCCTATAATCTACATCTTTGAACCACAAAAATTTCAGAAATATAAGTTTAGCTGTGGTACTTCAATGCCATATCCAGTCTGACTTGTTTCCAACGGCTGGTAACTGACCGGTAAGTTAAAAATCTCAGTCCCGCAAAATCACGCAGAATGCGGGATATACTCTCTACAGAGAGTAATTGGCTGTACAACTTGATTGCAACTTTAAATAGTCAAAAGGTCAAATATATGTAACTTTTAATGACTTTACGTGTTATTTTCCATGACAACGAAACAAACAAGGCATGATATCTCAGATTGTATCAGACTGTACCAACGTCTATACATGGATTTAATGGCTATTGATGCAAGTAGCGAGTCACCTTCTTATCAACAGGTGACATTTGGACACGCAAATCACCAAACGGTCACCAATGATTCTATCAGCCTACGTGTCGTAACGCGCAGTTAGTACTGATAAATTTGTTTCCTTTGCTCTTAATAAACATAAAATGATAGCATCTTCATTGTTATAAACAATGTACATACATTGAATGCATTATTTCCTATCCTTTGATGTCAATTGTTTAATACGTTAAATATTTTTTGGGTTGTAACTGTGACATACATCAAACCAGATATGAACTGAATATGCTCACGTGTTTTACAACAGGTTCATCAATAGTAGTGCGCTTCACAGAACAATTATGTTATCACTATATGTAGCAGGGTTTTTGAACTTCGCACAGTACTCTAAGAGTTTAATCACTAATTACAAAACTTTATTTTAATATGCAAATGAGCTGTTCATTAACTTGACACTGCTCAATGCTGTATGGGACAACTATATATCCATCAGATCAACATTTGTAGCACGTTTTATTTAATTTAATGCTGTAATTTTAGAGTAATGTCACTAATTACAAAGTTCATTAAATATGCTAATAAACCCTAAATTAACTTGACACTGTTCAATGATTCATAGCACAATTGAATATTTATCAAATCAATATCTGTAGCATGTTTCAAAAAATTTTGGTGCCGAAATTTTAGAGTTATGTACCTAATTACAAAGTTTATTAAATATGCAAATGAACCCTTAATTAACTTTACACTACTAAATGCTTTACAATACAGCTAGATATCTGTCGTATCAGTATGCGCAGCAGTTTTCATCATATTTGATGCAGTTATTTCGGAGTTATATGACTAATTATAAGACTTCATGAAATATGCAAATGAGCTAATTATTAACTTGACACTGCTCAATGCTTCTCAGTACAATTGGATATTTATCAGATCAACATCTGTAGCAAGTTTCATCTAATTTAACGCTGTATTTTTGGAGTAATATCACTAATTACAAAGTTCATTAAATATGCAAATGAACCCTTAATTAACTTCACACAACTAAATGCTCTACACCACAATTAGCTATCTGTCAGATCAGTATCTGCAGCAGATTTCATCACATTTGGTGCAGTTATTTTGGAGTTATATCACTAATTACAAAAGTTCATAAAATATGCAAATGATCTATTTGTTAATTTGACACTGCCAAATGCTTCTCAGTACAATTAGATATTTATCAAAACAATATCTGTACCCAATTTCACTGACTTGGGTGCTGTAATTTCAGAGTTATATACCTAATTACAAAGTTCATTAAATATGCAAATCAACTCTTCATTAATTTCACACTACTAAATGCTTTACACTACAGTTAGATATTAGTCGGATCAGTATCTACAGCAGATTTCATCCATTTGGTGAAGTTATATCGGAGTTATATGACTAATTACAAACCCTCATAAAATATGCAAATTAGCTATTTACTTGACACTGCCTAATTCTTCTTAGTATAACTGGATATATATCAGATAAATATTTGTTGCAAGTATCATCAAGTTTGGTGCAGGAATTTCAGAGTTATCTCACTAATAACAAAAGTTCATTAAATATGCAAATGAGAAGATAATTGACATGACACTCATAGTATCATCATAATGTTCTTAGATTGTCATCTGTGAAAAGTTTCATGAAATTTTGTGCAGTATTTCTTGATATATGTCTACACTGTCATTACCGTCTCCATAGGGAAACCATTGTACGGAAAAAACGATATTGCATAACTTCATTAATATGCAAGCCACACTGACCAAAATCTAATCAGTTCTTGCAAGTAGCATATGGTACCTGTGTACCAAATCTGACTTGAATCCGTTCAGGCGTTTTTGAGATATTGTGTAAACAGACAGACAGACAGACAGACACGCACACACACACTAACACACACACACACACACCTACACACACACACACACACACACACACACACACACACGGACAGACAGACAGACATCGCTATGACATTAGCCCACGTGTTTACACACGTGAGCTAAAAATGATAAGCGAAAACTGTCTCTTCCATCAATAAAATCGACCAGGCTTTTACCACGGCAACTTTATAGGTGACTGGGTACCGTACGTTGTGAGTTCGAACCCTATTGAAACCACCGTATTTCTACCCTGGGTTGATAGCTCTGGATGTGGACAGAATTGTCCTTGAGGCTATCTTTCGCCCAGTTTAAGCGATGTATGCATTGCTTCGCTTCGATAAAGTTTATGAGCGATGAGTGAAAGTGAGCACACGAGCGTGAGTGCTTCAGGAACTCTACAACGTGTGGAGAGGTCGCAGTCAGAAATTGTAATAACTTTAGTTCGGTTTTTGAACCAATCTTTTTAGATTGGGTATTTGGCCGAGCGGTTTTGTATGTGGCTTCTCCACTAGTTGGTTTGGTACCATACGTTGTGAGTTCGAACCTGATTGAAACCACCGTATTAATAATTGTTTGCTATTCGATAGACGCCGACAAGATTTGCAGAATATGTAAGCAATCTAGCAATTAAATTATGCAGAATGCACGGAATAAATGTTATGGGAGGAATTAACCCCATTAAACCCATACCAGGTTCCTTTTAATGTGTTAGAACACGATCAGGGCTTTTTCATCTAACAAACAACTCTCTTATTTATGAAGACACGCGACATCAAACAAACTAAATAAATATGCTGAAGTGTTTACACATACCAGCTCGCCCAGTACTGGTAATATCCATTAATAAAATGAAAGAAATTCGGATCCGCGAATGCAAAAATAGTTCGAGCGCACAAATTTATGATTCCGACATCAGTGAAACCAGAGCAAGATTGACTCAGTCTGTGAATAGACAGCGACAGCAACAACCACCAGAATACAACATAAAAACAAACTCAATAACCAAATCGACAAAAAACTAATAAAATCGCCAGGTACTACTAACTACGAATATTTACAATGTTGGGAATGACCGTCTTGAACCACTGATTATGCATACCCTGCTAGCATGCAACAAGAACGAACCAAAACTGGTAAAATCAATAGTAGTCCAGTGAAGCTGCAGAATCGACTTAAAAGTATAACCTAGGGATTTTGTCACGTTTATGTAACAGATGTGTCATATTTTTAAATTAAGTCTCCACATCGAACATAGAACCATTAAAGCGATCTTGCAAGTGTTCTTTCCGAGAAGCTCGTTACCTTTAATACTATTGGATTTTACCACAATTACATAGACAGAGAATGACCACTTGGTTTCAGTTTCGAACAGCAGTATACACCGATGAAGAACTCTACACCAGAGATGGACTCCCGCAGGTCTCCTGTCATGACGAGCCTGAACACTCGTCATAAATCTCTGTCCTAGCTACTGAACTAAGCTAGTGTAGAATGTGCTTCGGGGACAGATCCAACTCTCAAATGCTTAAAAGTCTTTTCTGATCTTCCATTCGTGGGAGATTACTTTAAAGCTTTTGGAGAAATTAAGATTTTCATCAACTTAATTTCATTTAATCGAAATTTCATTTAATCGAGATTGCAAAAGGGATCCCGTTCTCGGAGAAACAAATTTGATGAGATAAAACCAAACGTCTTTCTTCGCCATATTAGTGCTTTACTTATCAACTTTTTAGAATTTTTATGATTCTATTATTCAGAAAATATAAAAGTTATATTATTTTAACAAATAACATTCCAGAGATTGGCCCATAGAATGTTTTCACGCTCAAGACTCACTCAACATTTATGAGTGACCAGTTCTGTCAGGACGCTGGCAAAGCTAGCGCTGTAGGGTGTTTAGAATGGTAGCGTGGTGATCCTGCGTGGCTATCTGTTTTCCTTGCCAACAGGACATGGCAAAGGCAACGGCTGGTAATAATAGCAATGACGTCATGTCAGGCGTGATTTGATGATGCAAGTTGATGAGTACAATAGCGTTGAATCGTCTTCCATTCTACACAGATAAAAAGAAGGTCAGTGTAGGTGTTATATTTGCTTATACAAAGTTGAATCAAACAATTTAACCAGGAAGGGACTATGAATCTTTCATTACCAAATTATGATAGGTTTGAGAAAGCACTTAGAGTTAAGCGCAATGCAATGTCATTGACATCAGCCTAGTGTAGTGAATGAACGCAGTATATAACTACTAAAATTGTCGTAAAATGACCATTTCTTGACATTGAAAGTGCACGTGAAAAGTTATGTACTATTTTGGGCTGTTTTGTCTATTGTGATTAAGGAATCTCGTTTGTTTCAATATTGTTCTGGTCTACCAGTTGTAGGTGCTCATTTTGAAGTTCGTGGAGTAAAAATATTTGCTGTTCAAAATGGCTGCCGTCCACGTGTTATTTCAATTAAAAAGGATTCGATTTTTGAAAGGTACGTTGCTACAACTTTTTCTTTCTCCAAGATCTTTAAAATGAACCCCCACAAGTGATAGATCAGAAAAAAAGTTGTGAACAATTTAGACTCCGAATATCTGTCCCAAAGGCGCATTCTACCGTAAGTAGATGAAGGTGTCTGGTGATACTGATAACATCAAAATTTATAGAATAGGCTAAAGTGATAACGTAATGTCGATATGCAGCATGTGTTTTTTCATCAACGAATGAATAACTTAGCTTTTTACAAGTTCTGCCCTATTTACGCCATTCTGTGCCTGGTATATCAATCGATCCTGCGTCAAAAATATTAGTCCGTTTGTTTTGTCTGTCACCTAGCGACCCTTTACTCTCCAATAAAGTGTACATGGGTAAAGCTAAGAGACACCGCTTCTGAACCATACCCGATTTTAAACCGACCTTTACGATTTATACCCCGACTTCCTGTTTCATTATGGAGTTGCAGATTCACTTTTCGGTGCATGATGTCTTCCACTCCTAGTGTTTTTGATAGGAAATTGGATATGTGTGAATGCAGTCTTTTATTTGTTAGAAAGCTACAAAGTAAAAAAAATTAAAGTTTGGCTCAGACTTTCCTCAAGGAGACTTTGTGCCATTCTCTTACTAAATTAACAATGAAATATTGCTATAGAGAAACAAATTACCTAACATTTACCGATATTTCAAGTTTATTTTAAAATGGCCGCCATCACTTTGATGCCTCTATGGGGGAAAAAGAAAATTATCGCTTTCAACTTCAAGAGCTTTAAAATGAGCCCCCACAAGTTGTAGACCAGAAAATAATTTAAACAACTTAAGAGTCCATATATCTGTTCCTGAGGTGCATTCTACCTGAAGCAGATGCAGGTGTCTGTTGAATTGACACTGATGACGTCAGAATTTGTAGACACACACAAAAGCCAGTTTAGGCTAAAGAGGCTAACGAACTGTTAACTTGCTAGCTTAACTTTTGGTATACTTTGATCAATATACATGACTCTGTGCCTGGCAGATCAATTGATACAGCATCAACGAGATTAGTGTATCTGTTTGTTTTGTCCGTCGCCTAGCGACCCTTTTGGTTCCTAAGTAAAACTCAGATGAGGACACAAAGCCGACAGCTCTGGATAACAGCCACTTAAACCGATCGTTAGGATTTACACTAAATTTTGTGGTTTTTTCCTTCCTGTCGCAGGACTTGCTAAAAATCAACCATCCTAAATATAACATATATAAGGCACATTTCTTTAATTATGAAGAGCGTTCTACTTTACCGACATTTTTTGAAAATTTAAAGATTCAAAAATGAGGACTACAGGATCAAGCAACTATTTGAAGAGCTCTGGTTTATCATTAATGTCTATGACGTGTTTATCTGGTGTCCACAACGACGGTCCCCTCGTTCACCGATTGCAGAGTCTTATCAATTGAACGCCATCAGAAAATCGATAGATAAAGTTTTGGCCCATCAATTGTAATTTGAAAATATAACACAGTTTTTTTACAACCAGATGCAAGTTTAGATGACCTGACCAAAGTTAACTCGGTCAAATTATAAAAAGGCATCGACAGCTCTACTTAGACCTGCCTCCAGTCGCTGAAAGCTTAGCTTTTCTCGGCAGCCGTTACTGGCTGGCATCACGTTCACCCAACGATCTAGGCAACAGCTTACCAGTAACCCGGCAGTCAGCTGAAGTTTATGTTTTGATATTTGTAAGCCAACAGATTTGGAGCAAGTCTAATCTCCATTTTGCTTCGAGCGATGCGCAGTGAATATGTTTATAAATTGTGTACACCTTAGCGAAGGCTACATGTTGCAATGGGAAATTAATGATCTGACTGTTCAAATACATGCATTGGTTGCTATATTGCGACGGCGATTATTGAAATTAGCGCTTTGTTGAGAGGTCATGTGATAGAAAAAATATTTTCCAACAGTAGATAGGTAAAAATGTCGAAAGTCATGTCTGTTTTTAAGAAGACATTGAGATAGGCTGGCGTACATGAAGCTGGCCGATTACCGTGTTTTAATGAGAGTGGCCGTGACTGTCTGTCACGCGCAGTGATATTTTGTAGCCAAGAATCGTACTTACCGTTACTTTCAAATCACCACGAGTTTGCATAAGTCCGAGTCTTCCATGAACAATCACAATGTTAACATTATTTTGAACATATGATGCCCTAAAATTTACACAACAAACTTTATTAAACAAGTATTTAATTAATTAATTTGCCAAATACTGAATCTTACGTGGGGCAATGCCTTTATATTCAAAAGTCCATGACGATTCAAAGGATGCGAATCTGAGCTACAGACGACTAACAAGAGGTCTTAACTACATCAGAATACCTTTTCCGGATACATGCACAATTTCGTGTGCGCAACAGAACGATAGAATATCTTTATGGACTCAAAGATACAATGCAATGGTATCAACGATACGAAGATCCTCCCACTAACTCTGGCATATCGTGAAAGATAGCAGTTAACACTTGATCAAAAAGTAGCCATCAAAAATCGATTGAACTCGCCTTTTAATTATGGTCAAAATGCCACAACACCTGGTACAGTGTGGGCTCAGTGACCCATGGTGAGACTCGTAGCACTCTTTGTCTTTTCTAATCGATTACCGTCAAAATGAAGACACAAAATTGTCAAGAAATTGTACAAATGCTGAAGTGTCTGCTTGTGATAAATAACGATAAAAGAAATTTAAAAGGAAAAGGTGAGAGGAGTTGGTATGAAATTTTCAGGAAAAATGGGGTGACTTTCAATTCTTGAACAAAGGCATTTCCTGCTATCAGCAACGCAGAGCACAATATTACAAAGCAGCGTGCAAAAAACCGATTTTAACCTACCATTTAATCAGGTCAGAGTTGAATACAAAGCCTGGAGCGATAAGCGCTTAGTGACACATGTCGAAACTAGCCGATTATTCTCCTGCAACTCAGGTTGGTCTAATCACTGCCATGTTAATGAGTGTTTTGTTGAAGAGGTGGATAATTCACAATTGCACATGAACATGCGAACGAATATATCCTGTATGTAGTTAAGTAAGCTTAGTAACATGTTTTACCAAAGTGAATAATTAGCCGTCAAAATCAATTGTTATAATTTGAAAGTGTCAGAGATTAACTGATCCTGTTCTCTGAGATAAGTCCATGAGTTACGGTAAACAGGATGAGGTCAAAATATCAAGACAAGTTACCGATTGACAAGCTAACACGTGTGTACGATTTTTCAATGCATCAGACGGGATAGCACATGTCGCCATAATGTTACAGTCAACCTTTAACCGCTGTCATATCCCACTGACAATATTAGTCTATATGTAACTTTAGGACGCACATTTACATGACTTTGGGGACGGGTAGAAGTTGCGAGGGAGGGCGGGGTTTTGCGAAAATTAGAAGGCGAGAAAAAGCCAATGCTATCGAAATGACGGCATGACTTTAAAAGTGTTAATATTTTGCCGGATTCCTTGTAACATATAATTCCAGTCTATGCTGTTAAGTTGTTTCGATGTGTAGGTAAAACCAAAATTACAACTGGGTTGTTGTTGTACATTATTGATCGGATTCCGAGTCTTACCTTCTCCGGGTTATGTGTAAAATGCCGTCAAACTGATTATTCAGCTTCAGCCGGTGAATTTATCTTCGCATTTGCTTGAAATTCGTATGGCAACTTAAAATTAGACCCTTCTTGTCAGAAACGATGATTGCTTATGGGCATACAGGCTGTACAGACAAGTTGAGTATTTGGAAGGTCAACATGTTTTGACGATGAATAGGGGAGAGCTAAAATGTTAGTTAATTAAGGGGGCATAAATAGACGAAATAATGTCAAAAGATAATTGCTCTGTGAACATATCACTCTGGTATAGGATTAATTCAATAACAGAGGCGATTTGAGTCTACCAAGAGGTTATGCTTCCTTACAAATTCTGCATGAGCTATGTGAATATTGGAGAAAAAAAAAACTATACTTGACAATTCACAAATAACTCAACCTTTGTGTCAGGAATGCGTTTATCAAAACGTTGTCTCTCCCAATCCAAATCGATTGACGATAAACGTAGTCAAGGAAACAAACAAATAAGAAATGCAGATAAGCATGCACATAAACTATCAATGTGACAATAAAATCATGCTCGGGTGTTAAAAATAATGCCTGGGGATCATTGTAGCCCCGAGTCTTCGTCCGTTATTTTCCTGGCATGGGTGAGTCGTTTAAAAGGACGACACACAAAAGATGGTCACTCACATAAAATATAGGAAGTACGTTTATACCAGGGCCATTGATAACAGGAATGTCGGTAATCGTGAACTTTAGACCAGGGCGGGAGACATTACGCTTATCATTTTAATAGCGTCATCTCAGGCTTGATACATTCAAATGTAGAGTATTTAAACAATTGTATTTGATATGCGTTATCTTGTTCTTTCAACGGAGCAGGAAAAAGGTCAGCGAAGTACAAATCGTCTCGTGTATTTATTTTCTTTAGTTCCCTTTTTTTTGGTTTCTTATGAACGGTGTGATAAATCATTGACGATGATGGGGCATTTGTCACGTATTCTTCACCAATGTTTTAGTCGATAAGAAAGGAGGGGGGGTGAAAATGCTGTATCATCATACAATAAAAAAAACGGTTCTAAACAATTCGAAGTGTTCAAATAGGGATTTGCTAAACCACTGTTTATCATGCCATCAATTGTCTGTCTGTCTGTCTGTCTCTGTCTGTCTGTCTGTCTCTGTCTGTCTGTCTCTCTCTGTCTCTCTCTCTCTTCTCTCTCT
>LD343621.1:21506-55070 GCA_001465055.1 Ptychodera flava | reverse complement strand
TTACACGATGCATAGAGAATAACAACATTCGAACATATCTTGTGTGTCGAGAGGTGACTCCAATCGCGAGCAGTATCAATCGACAGTACAGTAACCGCTCGGCGCGGTGTCAAGATGTAACAGATGCTACACCGTGCACTGTTCAGTCCGAATGCGATGTTTCCAAGTTCAACAAGTGATCATGTCGTGTTTGTAAAACGAACCAACGTAATGTCAAGAAAATGCCCTAAAAAATCTTTATAAAAGTTGACTAAGATTTGCTAACGATCAAATGCACGGAAAATGCACTACTCTGTACCTGTTTCACTATCACCACAGCAATCTGACATCGTTTTAGTTTTACCATTGACCCAATTGTGTTTATTGTTTTATTTGTTTCACAGTCCGTGTCATCGATACTAAAATCAAACTTACAAGCAAATGCCCTGTTTATTTCACTATTTGACAGTAGTTTGTGAGACGTGCATTTGTTTATGCGCCGTGAGCTCATCGATATGCATTGTGCTGAAGTTAGCGTGTAGGTGACGGCCGCTCAGCGTTCTAGCTGTACTTTGATAGTTGACGTATGCGTAGTAATATTGGTCATGTGCTGGGGTTCAATCATGGCGGTTGGTTCAAATCGCGCGGACGCCCTTATTAACATTGAACCTTGCCGTAAAGAGCAAGAAGGTGGTTTTACATATCTTTGAAGCCGTCCATAGTCACAACTTAGGTCTCCTATTGATTTGATCGGGGATTTCAGTCATCGAAAACATGAAAAAAAATGAAAAGATACAAATAATGTCCCTTTAAGTATCAGAATTAAAGGGACAAAGTCGGCCATTTTTCCTGCATTATACGAGATACTATATTGTTTGACATGTTGAAAGATACTGAATGGATGGATTCAAATGTATATATTCGACCCTGGTTTCAGACACGATACATGAAACCATTGCGAAAATGAATTAATGGTCATGATCATTTATTCATTTTCGCCTTGGTTTCATTTAATTTGTTTAAAACCGAGGTCGAATATATGTTTGGTCACGCATTCATTCAGTATCTTTCAACATGTCAAACAATATAAGCAGCATCTCGTATCAAACACAATTCATGAAAAATGGTCGACTTTAGTCATCTTGTACAGGAAAATTAAACGAAATTAAGGAAAGCTCAAAACTCTGATATTATAAATGTCAAGACAACTCTGTAGGACATTTCCATGACAGCTTTTTGCCATACAAATTTCTGCGAGAGCTTTTGCCACCTTAATGAGTGTGTGTCAATATGTACGCACTGATAACGATGAATTTTAAATTTGACGTCTAAACCAAGCATGGCCAGTGAATGGTCAGAAACGCCGTTCCACTAATCACGAACACCCCCAACAAATGTAACATTTCGTTTATCGGGTCCTAAACGCTTTTGTAGTATAAATTCAGACGTGAGCTAGGCACATTCACCTAATTATTCTAGACAAAGCATAAAGAAAATTTCCACTGGCGCTTTACACAGTGTCGCATGACTACGCTTTCTCAAGAAGCAGGTTTTAAGTCAAAATCTATAACTTCAGTACTTGATACTGAACGAATATGACAAGAAAGTCTATTCCACAAGGAAGCAGCGGCATTCATCAATGCAGTCGTAGCTCTAGTTTTTGACGGACGAATATGGATTGCAACGGGAAAGCTCCGAGTCGTGCAACGGAAAAAGAGTTTTTTCCGTCACAACGTACGAGATCTACGGTGCTGCTACAGCGACATATGAGAAACAACGATCATCATAATTTGAGTCTTGTTGGTTGAGTTTTAAGAGAAACTTCGTCATTTGAACGGAACGATCTGAGTTCTAGGTTTATGAAATCGAAAACTTTAGTGTATACACAGTCCCTCATAAAATGACTAGTTTGTAATACTGCAATACTGTAAGTAAAATTGTCTCGGGTTTATTAGAAGAGAATGGAGAAAATTGAGACATGATTTTTGAAGTTGGCCGGCAATATTCGTCATGAGTTGCGTACAGCCTACGTGTGTTCCCGGCGTTACACGGGCTAGCCGGCATGTGAGCATTTTTTTCTGTTTGTCTGTGAATAAGTCAGCATATCTAAACTAGACCACAATATATCAAAATTGGACCACATATAGACCTATATCTCACATGAATATACTAGGTTTACATTCATAAATGATAAAAACAGTTAACCGCCGGCTATTTACAAAGCTGGGATCGCGGTACAGGCCGGGGTACGGGTGGAGCGAATCCTTGTCCCCGGGAACGCCAGCGCTTACAAACAGGCGAAGTTGGTCAGTTTTTGTTTTAGTGTTATGTCCCATTGACCGAAATGTTTTGCACCTGTGAATGTCGCACCCTTGTCCATAAAAACGGAGAAAACATCAGTTTTGTGGTCATTCAAGTCACTTGAACTTGACCTTTGATACATGTTATACCGTCGTACCGATCGACACGACCGCAAACGTAGCACTCGTCGCTGACGGGTAATGCATACCATACAATGTCAGCTTGGAGCGCCAGCGTACGGACATACGCGAGCGCGTTCATGTAAGCTTATGGCCGTGGCTTGAGGGACTGTGGGGCTTAAATACTCGAAATTATTGTTTGTCGCAACGCATTTCTTTTCATTTTCGACCAACAATAGTGACTTTTGTATTTTATAAAATAACATTCACTTTCAATAGTTTGCTAGTGTCCCGTCAACTCATTGGACAATGGACACATGGTTTGGTTTCGCCACTCTCAACTACCGAAAATCCAGTCGTTGTGGACTGACCAGGTTGGAGTGCAGAGAAATACTTAGAAGAGCCAAATGTAGAATTTGGGATCAAGTGGAGATAATTTGTTTGCGTTCCTGCCAGCCTTATCCGAAGCATTCTTTGTAGTTTTATCGCCCTCGTTCACGTTAAATATTCATAGCGTGGTAGCCATCCGCGAACCAGATAGTGCCCACGTTAAAATTTGTATGGCCAAAAGCTGGAATGTATTGACATCAGGCAGATGAACACTGTATCAACCTACCTCATTGTTCTTTCTGTCATCAGCGCAATAATGAATTTGTTTGATTCGGTTTGCAATTTTATATATTGTGTGTTGGTAAGGGCGTGTCTTGTGCGTCTTTCGCACCTCATTAATTTATATCAAAGGGCATGGTGCTATTCAACCTGGCCAATCGGTTTACACATTTTTCAGCAAATAGTAACGAAGGATGCCGTACTGGTGAGTCAGTAAAATTTGACGTCGAATATATCACCATGTAAGGCAAGGTCGTATTGGGGTTATGAAAACGGCAAATTGGGGCCTTGTCATAATTGTGAACGAGCACAGTCCGCGCAAATGAGCGCAGCTTTTAATTGTGCAGTTAGATATTAACAACAAGAGACTTGGATGTGTATTTCGCACAAGCTTTCAATGACAGCTTCCGGAACTACTGCGAGACCAATAAGTCTACAAATAAAGATTCTGATAAGCTACTGTCGTCTTGCAAAAAGTTTGAGCATAGATCTGCTTCAATATGAGACATTCAAGTTTAATAACTACGTCCATTATTTTAATGTCAATGTTCATATAACTACCCCGCCAAATTTCAAAACTTGCAATTTTCAAGTAACAATCTATTTCACTTTGCAGCTATCTCTGTGTCCCGTCAGTCAGTCCGTCTCTATATCTCTGTCCATCTCTCTCGCTGTCGCTTTCAGTCGTCTAACCCCCCCCTCTCTCTCTCTCTCTCTCTCTCTCTCTCTCTCTCTCTCTCTCTCTCTCTCTCTGTATGACAAAAGAGAGATTTCAATTTTGAAATCATAAACTTTCCCTTTTTGTCGAGCAATATAACATCATCTCCTGCTTATGGTGTGTATATTTCACAACTCCTTAGATACAGTAGAGCATGCCATTCATATGAAGACTTTCGAGTTAGACACAGCCTATTAGCTCAAAAGTTAGTGAGGCAAGGATTCTCAGAAAGTAGATTAGTGAAATCATTTAAGAAGTTCTACGGTAGATACGGAGATGTTGTATCAAAATATGACCTGTCTGTTACTCAAATGATGAGTGACAGCATACCAAATTTTGACTTACAAAAGTAATTTGGTGAATTCACCAAACAACAATGGATTTGTCGCTTTTGGTCAATCTTGACGGGTGCGGCTAGCTGGCAGGGTACGTTTACCCATTCCGGACACCTGGTACCACCACTACTTTGTGGTTCAAGATGACCCCATTGCCTTTGTCATTTTCAATATGTTCCTTGAACCTGGTAACTTTCTTAGTTACCTTGAATGATAACGATTATTGGACCTGATTTGATGTCTACTGTTTGGCTCTTTAAAATAGCAACTGACCGTACTTTACTTGCTGATATGTTAGGAGGAAGTATACCAAATCGATCAGTTAAAAATGTAAATATAATAAATATGGTGCAAAGTTGATGTACATAGTAGAGAATTCATCATGCCATAATTAAACTACATTTAACACCATGCCACTTATTTTATCTGGCTTTTTTTCCTTTTTACCTGACGATGCCTAACATGTCTATTTCTCTTTGACACTGTGACGTCTAATACCATGACTTTTCTTAATCAAGGAATCTCTGTTTCACCACTCCTCTCACTCAGTGTCGCTAACTCATCTGAAATATGTGTAATCACTCTGCTTTGACAACCAAATTCTCTGACTATTTCTTTGTCATTGTAACGCTCCCTGCCTCTGTCAGTCTCTCTTCTCTGTCTTTGTCTGTTTGTTTGTCTGTCTGTCTGTCTGTCTGTCTGTCTGTCTGTCTGTCTGTCTGACTGTCTGTCTGTCTGTCTGTATCCGTCTGTCTGTCTGTCTGTCTGTCTGTCTCTTTCATTACCTTGTAGTTGTAGAATGCCAACATTGCCTTGGTATATCGTGATCAAAGAGATCAGATTGTGACATATGCATTCCAAAATTAATTGCCTTCTACTCAACTTAAATCAGACACTGTCCATCGCAATGGACGGTCATAATTGCAGCTGGTCTTCGATGAACAGTAAGATACTTATGACATTGACGGAGACTTCATGAACTACTTGTATATTTCCCGTAACGACAAAAATATGGCGACTTTCGATTAGATTAGCATCATTTGTACCACATGTTGCCTTGCGTATCTAGATTTAATGCAAATGTTGTAGTTACTTCAGCATTGGATTACCATCAAGCATTTATAAACAATGTAATAGGGAATGATACGCGGCATTTTGCGCAAATTATACCAGATCTGCCACTTAGATTTGAGTTAATGTAGAAACCAGATATGTAAGTTATTTCTGTCAGTTCCAAAATACACATTCAATTGATGCATTTATGCGTGCATGCATTCATGCAAACATACAAACAGATACACTGACAGACACTCAGACATACTGAAATACAGAAAGACAGACTGGTTGGCAGTCAGACAAAGGAAGGGACAGCGAGACGAACAGGTAGTGAAACACACGAACAGAATTGGACAATCTCTACGGACTAACCCGACATGGCTATTATATATTGACACTGTCGGAGGCATTTTAAATTTAGAGAGAATGATTTCGATGTCTTCTTTTAATAGTGTGATGTTTCCAAACTAAGGAACAGTGATATACTTAACATTCCGTGATCCTACAGAACATTCTACCAACACCGTTGGGTATTATAATATCTGTTTAACTGAAATGTGGGGATGTTGAACTTTCGGTGAATATGTGGTAAAATTACACGAGAAATCTTCAAGATGTATTTACGTATCCCAAAACTAAACAATCTTACTATGACAAGTTCTATGTGATCGGTGACATGCTCATTGGGTGTTTGCTGGCACTAATTGCGTCATTCATGCTCGATATATTTGTGAATTTAAACTTGATGTGACGAGTCTTATTTCCAATAGGAACATAATGATGTTATCGCATCACCCTGTATCTGGACAGACTAGCTAAATTAAAAACTGCTACTTATCCCTGTCCCAGCTAGCGACAGGATATCTTTAATATTTGTTTGCCATAGGTGAAAAGCTACCATCCAGCCTTTGTTTGAAATATAGTGATTGAATTGCAATGCCGTACACAGCTCTAATTACACTTAGTATATAGCATAGATTTGCTTCATTGTGGAAACCGAATTAAAATATCAATATAATTTATGTCTATTCAGAGCATGACTGTGCAAATATTCTTAGCCAAATAGTCCTTACCACACGGGTTGCTACAAGTTCCAGTTGACCGTTAAATTGCGATCATTCGCTGCTCAACATTTTAAAATTCACTGTTGTACTTTGCGACACAGCTACTTAGGAAAGATTAAGCAGATTATGGCCGGTACAACTACACAGCAATTTGAGACCTTCAATTGAAGGTGGGTGTTTAGACATTGTTAAAGAACTTCTTACGAGTGTCTTACTTGCAAGAGAAGAATGTACGTAGAAATACTTTAAAACTATTCATGCATGTTCAAGTGAATTGGGCCCAATATTATGCCTTTTCGAAAGGAATTAGTTTACTACATAATACAAACTAAATTAGCCGAGAAGAGAAGACGAGATACAACAAACATGGACAGAATTATAGTGCAGACATACAGAATGAAAAATAGACAGGTAGGGAGACAGACAGACAGAGATATAGGAACAATCAAGCAAGCAAAGAGAAAAGGTGGCAAAAAATAGCTCCATATAACATGAACATGGAAATATAGAGCCATTTGGAACAGATGCGACCAAGAAGGAATATTGTAAATTAGATGTTGAAAATTATTGAGCAACCACGTATATGCAGAGTCCCTGTTGTGGTATTTTGGACAACGCAAAGAACTAGTGATTTTAGGTTGATTTAACCCTATTTTTCGAGTGTATATGTTGCAAAGTATTTAGTTGGTGTAAAAAATCCAACTTTCCGTGATATACATGTTAATAAAGGGCGAGCAACGTACAACCATTTACCACTGAAATTTCACCGGTGGTAGTAACAGAAACTCGACTTGTTTACAATGGCTGGTAACGGACAGTTAAGTTGGGAGTCACAGCCTTGTAAAAATATTCCCGAAGGTAGTGTACGCCTTAAAAGTGAAATACTTTAGCTTTTGCGGAAACTTTCCCCACTGAAAATTTACACCATTTTCCTACTGAATCAAGAGCAAAAATCAGGGGCCACAATGAAAACATCGGTACGACAGAAGCTATAATTTACCGATATTTGAAATTACTAACGACAATCATCTCTGTGTTTAGTCTGGGGAGGAAAATAAAACGTTCGATTTCTAAAAAAGCTGAGACCGTAGAAAGTAATGTTCATACACAGTTTAAAATGTGTTCTAGGACAGTTACCACCGAGACAAATACCGTCCGGACAATCACTACCGGACATTTACCTCCCGGCTAATAAACCACCAAGTCATTTCAGGATATTAACCCCCTAATACTATTCATAACGACAATATTGCTCATTGCTCATTTTCAGTCGAAAATGATGTCAAATGGAAAATGATGAAAAAAGGAGGTTCTCGAACAATCGCACAGGCTGCGTGTGCATCTTTTTTAGTACTGTCTCCTGCTTGGTGCCACATACTTTACCTTTTACTTCGCCTCGCAAGTGTCACGATACGTTCTTAATTTTACCCTATGCCTAGCAGGGAATCGAACCCGGGACGCCCGAACTAAAGACTCCTACTCTAACCAGGCGGAGTTTTCTGCGGCTGTCACTTGAAATTTTAATCTTGAACTTGACACTGTATGTCTACCCTTGCATTATATAATAACTGAATAATATAAATAACATCAAAATAACAATTATATTGTGTCAACGTATTGAATTTATATCTATATACGAATCATTTTATTGGCTTACCCTAAATCTAATCTTGACCCTGACACTACATAACAAATAATATTTTTCTCTTTTTCAATTTTTTGTCTTTTTTAGTCAAAACCGGGTTTCGAAAGTTACACACATCTGAAGTTTCATGTTTTACGGGTACAATGTGTGTTAGATATTTCATAAAATATTTACCAATTCTTTCATCACTAACATACAAAGTACACACCATAAAGCTGTTTGAATCATAGATAGTGTGAATGCTATGTCAAAACAAAGTTTAAACTGTTTAAAAATAAAGATAATGAATCAGACCCCTTTTAAAATTAATTTTTAAGAGAGAGGGTAACTGTCCGAGTGGAAAGTATCCGGTGGTAAATAACCGGGGCGGGGGTAAATGGTAGGTGGCAAATGCCCGGGGACTAAGTGTCCCGGGAATAACTGTCCTGATACCGTAAAATGAGGAGAACAAAGTCAAAGTCAAGATATCTGTCCCCGAAGCGCAGTGAATGACCTTACGTTTTGTTTTCCTTGACAACGGGGCATAACACTTAAATTGTACCAGATTGTACTGGCGTTTTGGTACAGATTCAATGGTCATTATTTGAACATGCCATTTACAGAAAAGCTAATATGATTAAGGTAGCAAAATTTTCACAGACTGAAAAAAATATTTCGTAATGTTTTACATTTGGATCAGCTACCTTTTTTCAAACGTGCAACCTTTTTCTTTGAGCTGCAAACATTAGACGTTTTATAAAGTGGCAGTAACACCATGCCGGCACTTTAAATACATTAAGATCAAGGGTAATTAAAATTGAACAATTACTCTTTGCGTCTGTATCCTTGAGGCCAGAGTATCATAGATATGAAATTGCACGAGGAGACGACGGTAAACAAGGTGTAAAGGAACATATAATTTTGTGTAAAATCACACTGAGTACGTGTGCGAGTTCTGTGTGAAGTGAACAAACCATGACTGCCAAACATCTGTTTGCAGGGAATTTATGACCGGGAGCTTGATTTGGCCAGACACAGTAATGTACTCTAATGAAGAGAAGTGTGTGGCATAAGACCTGATATAAATGCTACGGATCTACACTGTCATCAACTTCAACTTCATTCGTTTGGCGAAATGAGCTTCCTAACAACGGCTGACGCTGACGCTGCTGTACGCAACAGTACCACTGGTGTCGGTGATCGGTCATGGCATGTGGGAGAAAGCTGAATCTTACTGACTTGGCGTATGAACGAAAAACAATTTTTGCTGATTCCACCAGAATTGGCAAAGGTGACTAGCACAGTTACGTGCGGTTGATACATAGCGGCCGCCGCGTGATATGCATAGACGCATGCCACGCGTGCATACCACGCGCGCGGCGTACTGTGTGGCAGACGACAAAATGTAGTCATCGGAGGCGCCTAATATTTGACATGTAAAAACTGATGTTTATGTGGTATTGGTTAAAAATATCATACAACCGATTTAGAATAATTAATAAAAACGACAAAAACTAAGGAGAAATTTTAGAAAACTTACCAGAGGTAAAGGCATAATAACTGTATATAAAGTCTTTGCAGTGGAAAGTAAATTAATTGCGTCGTTCGAACTTATTGTATACTCCCTAGAATATCGTCAATCAGCACAACAACAAACCTTTGGGGGATTTCGAGTCAAAATAAAAACGATCGTAAAACTTCGGGATGTGAAAAATACGCTCGGGAAATGACATGTTTTTATCGATATCTCGCGATCCGCGCGCAGTCGCCAAGTCAAATATAGACCGTTGGCATTAAAAAAATGTGTTTTAAAAATGTTACAAAGTGCGAGTGCCTCTTTAATAAGTAGATGCAGGTATCTGTTGATACTGATCACATTAAATTGATATATATGATGTGAACAAACCTCTAAACATAGACGGAACATTCAAGTAGACAAAAGCCACTATCAAAATACTACAATCGTCACAGAAAACGTTTTTATTCAAATATTTGGGTCGGGGTTTTTTGTTTAGTTTAACCTCACGCTATAAACATTATTTCACGAGGCAAAGCAATTATGAAACCTTAGCTGATATTTGCCTTAGTTGCGACACTCTTGGCCAAGCTTGTCTAGCTGAAAAAAAAATTGTGAGGCTACTTCATCCTAAGCCTAGCAACTGGATGTCTTTAACATTAGCTTTGCAAGGGTGTACAACTACCATCCACCCGCGTCTTAAACATAGTGATTGAATTGACTCGTGGCATACAGCTCTGAAGTGCACCAAGCCCGTAGTTCAGTATTGCGCTTCTGTGGAAACGTGATGAAAATGTCAATATCATTTTAAATCCAGAGCACAAATTAGCTTATCTGAAGAGCTAAGGATGTGACCATATGGAAGGCAGAAATTACAGATGATCTGACAGTGCACTGACTTAGAGGTTGGAGAAACTGACTTAGAGTACTAATGCCTAAGTTCTGTTTTTAAGAGTCAATGCGGGCCAAATTCCAACAAGGTTTCTTATAGCTGTATATATATATATATATATATATATATATATATATATATATATATATATATATATATATATATATATATATATATTTAAACGGTTTGTGATTTGACTAATTACATAAAAAATGCTACAGGCAAATCTAATGCTTCCTATAATCTACATTTTTGGACCAAAAAAAATTCACAAATTGAAGTTGAGCTATTTTACTTCAAGAGCATAATACAGTCTGACTTGTTTCCCAAGGTTGATAAATGACCGGTACGTTTGAAATGTCAGTCTCTCAAAATCTCGCAGTAAGAGGAATCGGTTGTGCAATATGATTACAGCTTTACACTGTCAAATGATCAAACATACATAGCACTTGATGACCTTATGTTTTGTTTTCTATGACAACGAAACAAACATGGCATTACATTTCAGATTGTACCATACTGTACCAGCGTCTAGACATGCATGCAACTGCTGTTTATGCATGCAGCGAGTCACTCATATTGGTCTGTGTCATTTGAAGACACAAATCACCAAACGGTCACCCATGATGCTGAAAGCCTACGTTTGGCAATAAGCAATTTACAGATAAACAATCGCCAAGCAGCAAAAGAGAATAAAGCGGGAAGTAGATATGATGTTAGAAATAACAGATCACCTGGACATTGAGACAAATATACATAGACAAATTACCAAAAGCCACGGTGCCTAAAACAAGACAGAAAAAGAGACAAGGACTGACATTTGCAACTGCCATTCCTTTGGAAAGTTTCTTTTAATGTCACTTTCAATTTTCCATGATGAAGGAACTTACAACATACAATATTTTGTTGAAAATTATAATCTAGCAATTCAAGTATCACTAGTTATTTAAAAAAATCATCATAGACGAACCTTTAATGTATATATGATAAATAGGTGATTACAGCCGTAACATTCACGCAGGGAAGACATTTTTGTCATATTGACACAGGACACCTTGGCCGCTTTGATAACGGGGCACAGACTCGTAGATTAAATGTGACTGAACATTGAGCGATGATTAATTCCCCTTGTAAAGGTGAGGAGTAATATAACAATTGTTTAACCTCATGCTAGAATTTTTCTGCAAATGTTTGTGAAGAGAAGAAACTATAATACTCAATATCTGTTTTGCAAGGAATTTACGACAGTGTGATTCGGACATGATGGGGAGTGTTTTTCTAGCAAACTGTAAGTCGGTCAGCTCATCCGAAAGAGAAAAAAATCGCCTTAAATTACTATGAAAGCTAAGGTTTTGCGTGTTGTATGTGTAGTGATATATAATTATTTGCAATAGAGAATATCAATTTTCAAAAATCTGATTTTTTTCCCATGGAAATAACACAGGGATGGTAGCCATGGATATCTGTTTGCTTTGCTAACGGGATCGACGTGACAACGTCTGAAAAAATATTAATGACTCCATTTCAAGCTTGATTTGACAATAAACCGTAATGAGTACAATGGCGTTGAGTCTCCTTTTAACCTACAATAAAAGAGGTCGGAGTAGGAACTTGAAGCCTGTTTTTTCCTTCTTAAAACAAATACAGAAGGGACCTTGAATAATTATGTTTCATCACCTAGTTATGTACATGAAGATACATAATAAATTTGGGAAATATAAATTTTGAAAAGCATTTAGAGTACACTGCAATGCAATGTCATTAGTAAAAGTTTAGAATAGTAATGAACGTAAATATAGCTAATATAACTATCGTAAAGTCAACATTCCTTGTCATAGTGGAAGAGAAAAGACAAGACCTGCTTTGACTATAGTGATTTTGGATCAAAATTAATGAATACTAAAGCAATGAATCATTTTTTGCATTTTCAGAAGAGAGGTGACCTAGAGAGGTGATATCATGCCAATTTTAAGGTAGAATGCACCACTGAGACTGATATTAGGACATACATTTTTTCGATACTGTTCTGATCAACCACTTGTGGCTGCTCGATAATTTTAAAGCTCTTAGTGTAAAACAAAGTCGCCGTCTTAGTTTACTTGCCACATACCAACATTTGCAATTTGAAATGGCTACCATCCCTATGTTATTTTCATGGGAAAAAATCAGATTTTTGAAAAACTGCACGTTGCGGAAATGTTTTCTTTGTCCAAGATCTTAAAAAGAGCCCCCACAAGTGGTAGATCAGAAATAAATTGTAAAAATTTGAGAGTTCGAATATCTGTCACCGAGGCGTATTCTAGGAGGAGGCATCATTGGCTAGTGGCTAGAGCACTGGACACACGATCACTGGATGCGTGAGTTCGAGCCCCGGCATGGCTATGGTGTTGTGTCCTTGAGCAAGGCACTTTATTCCTCATTGCTTCTCCCCACCCAGGACTGATGGGTACCTGATAGGACACTGGTTGTTTTGTGTGAGTTTAGCTCTGCTGCGCTTATTGGCTGCAAATGTGAGCTGTTGTTTGCTCCCTTGGAAGTTGAGTGGTATCAACAGGTCCAGTGACCAGGGGTAATAATAATTGTAAAGCGCCTTGAGCACATGTACTTTTGGATATGTGCGCTACATTATTCTACCTTAAATAGATGCAGTTGTCTATTGATAATCATGACGTCAGAATTTGTAGACACTGCCAAAGCAATTGAAGGCTAAAGCGATAACGTACTGTCATGTCGATATGCAACGTTTGCTTTTTTATCAGCGGAAGATTCCTTCAACTACTGCCCTATTTACACCATTCTTTGCCTTGCATATTAATCGATTCCGCGTCAAAGAGATTAGTCTGTTTGTTTGTTTTTTCTGTCACCTAGCGACCCTTTTGCCCCGATAAAGAGTACGTAAAGACTGACAGACATTGCATCTGAACCATGCCCGCTTTTTGACTGATATGACCTTTAAGATTTATATCCCGACTTCCTATATATGCACCAAGTACGATAAATAGAAGAGTAAATGAAAAAAAAACAGGAGTTGTAAGGAAAAACGGACCAACTCGAAGAAATGAAACATATAAAACGTACAATAAAAGGGAACCAAGTTAAGACAGCCTATAAAATGATGTGACCTTTGTGACTTGCCGTACTTCACAAATATGAAAATCGTAAACAAAGTTTATTTTCTACTCAAGCATTAATGAAAAACTGAGCTTGATAGCAGATTATGTTGTTAGGACGTTCAACTCATATAATTATTTACTTGTCGATTGCATGCTGTGTTCAACTCCAGTGTGTTCGATTACTATTTGGATATCTATCTTCAATTTGCATTACGGGACACTTGCATTTCAAAACAGAGCATTTTTAGCCCCCTTTCTGCACTGATAATATGCAATCTTAAGTAGTTGTATCAGATATTACATAACACAATATCAACAACTTAAAGAGCAAATGATTGTCCATAGGAGTAAAGTGTATAAGGCATTGAGCTTTGCCCTATACAATCACTTATCGCCATCTCTAATCGCATACATTATAAACAGCTTACAAGATGGCAAACAATTTAATTAAGATGAAGATACCCGACTTCCTGACTCATAAGTCGGGTATTTTTGCTCTGTTTTTTTAGATGGGAGTGTTCCGTCAAGTCATTAATGTAGTACAGGTAGGTAGTACATTTTAGACACTTTCGACCATTCTCTAACCAAAAACTGAAAAAATTAGGGGTCAACAAGTAAAGTTTAGTACTTGTAAAACAAATTACATAACATTTGAGGATTGTGTATATTCAAGATGGCCACCGCCCAAATTCAACTGAATGGTAATTTTGTTTTTCTTTTCAAAAACTAACACGATGATTTTATTTACTCTTGGAGCTTTCAAATGAGCCACAGTAGGTGGCAGATCAGAATTGAAAACATTTTAGATTCAGAATATTAGGCCCGATGATGCATTACACCCTAAGTGGATGTACGTGACCACTTGCTTGGACATAACATACTATTTGATTATGGAGTATTACTTTCAGTATGCCTGTGTGACCTCTGTTCCGACTGAGTGAATTTAAACCATAACTTGCTCTTATAAGGTAAAATCAAATGCTCGATAGAAATTCTCTAAACGTTTACAACTAAATTGAAAGCTAGCGAAATTCAAACTAGTTCAAATAATCAGATACAAATGCAGGTTTATTATACCTGTGAAATTACCTTCAGACGATTTTATTTAGGCTAATCATGCCAGTCATCTCATGCATTCCGCAGATGAAATTAATGCCCCTATTATCTACAACTTTTGACCACCAAAATGTCACAAATTTCAGTAGGGCTATGTAGGCACGTCAATACCTTTTACGGTCTTACTTGCTTCCATAGGCCGGACACTGACAGACACGTTTGAAATGTCGGTGTCGCAAAATATCTCCGATAATCACACATTAGGGTAGTATGCGCCTCGAAAGTGAAAGACTTAAACTTTTGCTCAAACTTTCCTCAAGGAATATTTCAACCTTTTTCTTTTAAAATCGTAAATACGAATCGAGGCAAATTTTGGCACTAAAGGACAGTTATCGAAGATTTATCGACATTTGAAATTCAAATTTTGGATTGTCGAAAAACTGAGACGGTAAAAAGTTTTTTACCGAATGTAATGAAACCCAATCCGGTCAAAACGTGCAGAGGTTACAGACGAAATGTTATTTCTTGAAGGAATTCATCCAATTAAGTCTGCACAAGGCTTCATATCTCTGATTAAATAGACATCAAATCAGGTCCAATAATCGTTATCATTCAGGGTAACTAAGAAAGTTACCAGGTTCAAGGAACATATTGAGAATGACAAAGGCAATGGGGTCATCTTGAACCACAAAATAGTGGTGGTACCAGGTGTCCGGAATGGGTAAGCGTACCCTGCCAGCTAGCCGCACCCGTCAAGATTGACCCAAAGCGACAAATCCATTGTTATTTGGTGAATTCACCAAATTACTTTTGTGAGTCAAAATTTGGTATGCTGTCACTCATCATTTGAGTAACAGACAGGTTATATTTTGATACAACATCTCCGTATCTACCGTAGAACTTCTTAAATGATTTCACTAATCTACTTTCTGAGAATCCTCTTATTAAATTGATGAGTGTTCAAATTACACAGTTGTCAATAATTGTCGATATCCACGTGTGACATTCAGAGCTTGTAACAACCTTGTGTAAATATCAGTTTAATCAACCAGCTTCTTATTCAATATATCTTAGATTAACAAATATAAATTAAATGTGACAAGCAGGAAGAGAGAGCGATGAATTGGGATTACAAAGTTGGAAGCTACGTTTAAAAAACCCACATTTTTTTCGTTATACCAGGGTGGAAAATTCACGTTGATGAAAATATTTATCAGAATTTTTTAAAAATCCCAAGGTAAATGACTATCCAAAGATATGCTATTTTATATATTTTAAGCAATGTTTTAATCACTAAGCCTTGTGTGATTTTATTTCAAAATATCTGTCCATCGCTGTGGACGATAATAATTCTGTTGCTGGACTATCAAAAGTGGGATACTCGCAAAATGAATTTTTAAAAAATCGGGAGCAAGCGTTAAGATCACATCGACATACATTTCTGTCAACCAAAATTATTGCAAATTTTCATAATGACAAAGTTTGAGTTTCTGATTGCAACCTAGAACCAGGCGTCTGTTGGTACGGCGGCTGTCGGTGTTTGTAGACGCTATTTACACTAGCAAATCATTAACGGGAACTCCGTGCGCTTATTATTAATAGTGTTATTCCCCATAACAACATAACAATGTGACTTTTGGTCATATTAGTTGTATCGGTTATTGAACCACTCTTTTTGAGAGTGGGGGATTTGGCGGACCGGTTTTGGCTGTGATGTCTCCGCTAGGTGAATGAGAGGCGGACGTTGTGAGTTAGAATCCGAACGACAATGTTAATCTACTGTCTTGTACCACATTGAGCATTGCGAATCTGGTTGACCTGTAACTGTTTCAATACAATTTCTATGAACGAGCAGGGGGATGTCTTGAACATTTGTTGCCGAAGGTGTACACCTACTATCTCTTTGGAAAACAGACAAATGATAGGCTGCCGAAAGTCTGCCGATAGCATAAATTGTATCACATCTCCATTATAAGTATAGTGCTGTTGATAAAATCTGATGAAAATATAGTGGGAATTTCCCTCCGTTCCAAAAAAAACCAAATGTATAAAATTAAAACAAGAAAGCAGTCCTGTCCACACTCTTAGGGACTGGTCAGTTTCTTCGGCCTGGGGGTGGATTATTTTTGCCGACGTCAAAAAGTGGCTGACCCCTCCCCTATACCAAATTTTGAAAACAGGGTGACCCCTCGCACGCGACAACGGTAAAACAAAAAGTTGAATATAACTTATATATATATCTAAGAGACAGGACCGCCCAGATTTAGCCGACTGATCAATTAACTCAGTTGACAGAGCAACCGAAATGTATTCGGGGTATGTGGGTGAGACAGACATACAGACGGACATTTAAAGTACAAAGGCAACGAGAAATCAGGTGAGTAAGCATACATTCAAGCAAACAAAGAACAAACATAATTTTTGCAAAGACTCATACACGGTATTGCGGCCAGGTATGCCTGTATGAGCTATATTCCGACAGACTGGGGTCTGACCATAGCTTTCTCTTATGAGCAAAAGTCTAATGCTCGTTTCAAATAAAGACGAATTTTCGCTGTAGAAATACGGATTCGCGATGGTTGTCAAAAGTCGAGCCTCTACATTGAGGCAAATTGTTGACACGTTCGAAACGTATCTACTGGTACAGATAGCGACATAATTTTTAGACGCCATCCCTAGTAGATACATTTATCCATATGAAAACCTCATGAGATAATTACTCTTTCCGAAAGCAGAGTACTTGTGAGACCTTTTAGTTGACATTACCCTCATTTGCGTCATTGTACGCCTGGCGTGACCAGCTGAACTTTATCCCAAGCCTAGCGGCCGAATGGCTTCAATATTGATTTTGCAAGGGTGAGCATACACCCTTGTCGTGGATATAGTGATTTAATTTACGTAGACAGCTATGAAGTGCACAAAGCCCCTATTTAGTTAAAGGCACATCAGCTGCAACTTATGGCATTCTTTTAATGATTTTATATTTATATTAAAATGAGTTCATTGAAATATTCTTACTCAGAGATTTTTACTCAAGTATGATCATCCACTTAGTAGGACTGTATGAGGAAGTCTTAGTTAAAGACAAATAATAAACTCCACTCCACTCATTAACTCCATTCTGACAAAAAATTCTCTGTTTTTCAAATAACATGGCTAGATTTTTAAAATGGCGGAATTTTAAAATGTACAAACTCTCTCCAATTTCTTGTCTATTCTGCCCCAGGCATACATCGTTCAATTTGCAGATTGCAATGAATATCTGAGAAATTAGGAGGTCGGACAAATTTTGCGGAGTTGCAGCTCATGGGCCTTTAAGATTTGCGCTATTGTGGAGTTCTGATGAAAATACAAATATCACTTTTACATTCAGGGCACAAATCAACAATGAGCTGAAGATGTGGCCATGTGGAATACAGAAATTACATTTAATCAGAAAATACATTTAGTTTGTGGTATAATAGAAGCTGACTTCGGGTACGTATGCGTAAGTTATGTTCCTAAGAGTCAATGCGACCGAAATTCAAACTTCTAGCTTTATTATAGCCGTGTACATCTTAGGACAGTTTGTACGTTGTCTAATTTCAGAAATAAAACACCACACGCATGCTACAATACATTTAATGCTCCCTATAAGCTACATCTTGGACAAAAACAATTTCACAGATACAAGTTGAACTGAGGTACCTGAATACCATATACAGTGACTGTCTGACATGTTTTCAAGGCTGGTAATTTACCGGTATGTTAGAAATCTCAGTCCTGCACAATCTAGCAGTGTGCGGGATATACTCTCTAGATAGAGGAACCGGTTGTACAATATGCTTACAACTTTAAGTGGTAAAATGACCAAACATTAATAACACTTAAGTACCTTATATGTTGTTTTCCATGACAACGAAACAAACAAGGCATTATATATCAGATTGTACCAGATTGTACCAGCGTCTGAACACGGATTAAATCTTTATTGATGTTTGTACCGAGTCACCTTTATATCGATAGCCGTCATTTGAAGACACAAATCATCAAACAGCCACCGGTGATTGTGAAAGCCTACGTGTGGGAACGCACAATTTACCTACCAATCAATAACTGCCAATAAGCAAATGAGAATAATGAGGGATCAAGATATGGTGTTAGATTACCAAACGCCTAGACATGGAGACAAATATACAGGGAGGCAAACAAACAAAAGCTAACTGAAACAAGACAGAAAAGAGACAAGTACTGACATTAACTGCCAAACAGATTTAGAGATAGACAAACTGGCAATTCTATGTAAGTACTGTATTACAACGGACGTCATTCCGTTGTACGGTCTTCAATAAACTCATGAAGAGGTAACTTATAAAATCCGTACATTAGTTAAAATTATAAACTAGCAATTTGTGTACAATTGGTTATTAAAGCAAGTCATAACAGAAGAATCTTAAATATATAGAAGATAAATAGATGATTACGGCAGTCAAATGCACGGAGTGAAGACAGTTTTGTCATGCTGACATTGGAAACATTTGCCATTTTGATGATTTGGTACCGACTTGTAGTGAATGTTGAGCGATGACTCATTCCCCCTGTATCATGGAGGTCAGAGTATCACAGATATGAATGAACACACATCAGCTTTGATAAAACGATGACAAGCAAGGTACGGAGAAAGGAGACAATTTGAGTACTATGTTTTTGTGCGGATGTTTGTGAAGAGAACATCCTGTGATGTCATTATTTTTCATGCACATTAAATTTTATCTAGTTTAATAAGTGACATACACTTACAATCAATCGATCAATAAAAATGACCTCACGTAATACCATGGCAAAATTTATGGCTTTTGCAGTTCGGTAGACGCCGACAAGATTAGTAAACGATGTTATCTACTCCAGTCAAAACATGCAGAGGGCACGGAATAAATATTACTTGTAGAATGATTTAACACCATTCAATCCTAAAAGGTTCAAAGAGTGTCTTTGAGTCAACGCCAAGCGGGCTTTTTCATCTAACAAATGACTCTCTTATCTATGATGATTGATGGTATGAAGACTTGCGTCATCAAACAAACTAAAAATGTTGAAGTGTTTACACATGCCAGCTCGCTCAGTTGTGGTAATATCCATTAAAATGAAAGGAAATGCTTGATGTTAGAATGAACAACAAGATGTCTGCCAGTGCGACTGCAGTGGAGAATGAAAGACACGAAAACTTGCTCAGTTTGTGAAACGACAGAGACAGACAATTATAAGTAGTAAAACACATAGATGTTACCAAAAACAAAGTCAATAATCCAAATGATAAAAGGTGATAAAATCACCAGGTCTTATAGCAAAAATATTTATCATGCAGGCAAGGACCCTCTTAAAACAGAGTTCAACTAATGAGTGGTGTGGTACCAGGTGTCCGGTATGCGTACCCTGCCAGCATGCCACATCTATCAAGAATGCCCAAAGCTCTCAAAATCAATAGTAATCCAATGAAACTTTGAATCTTCGTATAAAGTGAACGTTAGGAATTCTGCCACGCATCATTTTTTGAAATTGAATCTGCATATCTAAATAGAACGTCATAAACAATCTTGCAAGCCTACTTTATTGTAATTGGATTTTTTCCCTTAAATATATATAGAATTGCCACGATTCTGTTTATACATCGACGAAGTATTCTGTACTAGAGACGGTCTCCTGCACTCCTTTCGTTCATTTTATGCAGCCATGGCGCGCCGGGATGCTCATCAAAAACCTTTGATGACACTGTAATAAATATTCCTCGTTCTTGCAAGGGGACACAAACAATTTAAGCAAGAAAGGACTTTGACTATTAAGTTGTCATTGCAATTAGCTACCTACTTTCAATGACAAAATATTGAAAGCTATTTCTTGCCTAAGTGCCCCTTACAGAAACGAATAAAAAACATTAGGCTAAAGCCATGATTTATTAAAATTTGAAATAGAAGGTGACACGTTGCATTTGTACACATTAACTTTTATCGTTATATCACGCTAAACATGAAGGTTTTGCTATTTTTCCTGACGTTGTGATATCTTGTTGCTTTGGTAGACAGTAAGCCAATGAGATGGATTGCGTAGTATTTTTTGATACCCTTAAATTTTACCCGCACCCTATTAGAAGTGGTCGCTCAGTTGGTAAACCATTTTGAAACTGCCGTGAAATATTCTTTGGGTTATCTTATATACTGTTACTTCATATACCAAGTACTTTTATTGAAGTAAAGAATTTTCAAATCATAAAATTTGAGAAAAAAATTGATTATAGTAAAGACACTCAGGAGAGCTTAAGGGATACAGCTATGTATTTGGTGCATATATATGTTGATTTTAGAATGGGACGGATGATTTCTGCAACTCCTCGATGAGACAGGAAGTCGGTTATAAATCTTAAGGTCACTTTAAAACCAGGCATGGTGCATAGGCGGTATCTCTCTGTGTTATCCTTCATTTTATTGAAGACGCCAGGCGCGGCTCGCTGACAAATAAAGCAAACAAACAAACTAATCTCTTTCATATTGAATCGCTATATATATGCCAGACACTGATATAAATTTGGTGAAACTTGTTCAAAGTTGAATTATTCAGTCGTTAATGAATAACACATAGTGCATCTCGAGAGAATGTCAATCATTTTAGGCCAAACTGGCTTCGGTGGTGTACACAAATTCTGTCGTCATCACTGTCAACAGACAGAAGCATCTGCTAAAGTTCGTATATGCCTAAGGGACAAATATTTGAACTCAAATTTTTGAAGTAATCGTTTGGTCAGCCCATTTTGTGGGTCATTTGGGTGTCAAAGTATTGATTGGCTTAATTTATAGAAAATTAGAAAATGGTACTATTTCCCTTACAGTTAATATAAGGATGGTGGATATTTTGAATTTCAATTATCGGTAGATGTTTGTTTTCTTCTCAACTTCAAAACTTTGACCCTGAATGTTATTCTTGATTAATGAGGAGAATGGTTGAGTGATTCATGTAGTGAAGTTTGTGGAAATGTTAAAGTCTTTCACTTTCGAGAATTGCACTACATTTCAACTAAGAATGACTGAAAAACACTGCAGTGCAAGAAAAATTAGATTCAAGATAAAATTGATCCTAAAGCAAAAAATAAGATCGATTGAACCACCTGAAAACATTATTTGTGCTTCATCGATAGCCAGAATGTATCCTATCAATATTTAATGGCTTAATATTTTTAAATTACAGTGCTCTTGGCGTTCAAAACATTAAAATTCCAACTTTTGCCCATACAAATTTTGACGTGGGCACTATCTTGTTCAGGCCCCGAGAACCGGGTAGCCACCGCGTTTATGAATATTCAGCCGTGAACGAGGGCGATAAAATTACAAAGAATGCTTCGGATAAGGCTGGCAGGAACGCAAACAAATTATCTCCACTTTACCCCAAATTCTGCACTTGGCTCTTCTAAGTATTTCCCTGCATTCCCACCTGGTAAGTCGACAACGACTGAATTTTCGGTAGTTGAGAACGGCGACACCAAACGATGTGTCCATTGTCCATTTAGTTGAAACGGATAATAGCAAACTAGTAAAAGTACGTGTTGAGTTGTAAAATACCAAATTCACCATTTTCGGTCAAAAATAAAAATAAATACGTTGCGACACACGATGATTTAGAGTTTTTAAGCCCCACTGTACCTCAAACCACGGCCCTACATGAACGCGCTCGCGTATGTCCGTACGCTCTATATATAAGCTGACGTTGTACGATATGCATTACACGTCAGCGACGAGTGCTACGCTTGCGATCGTGTCGATCGGTAAGACGGTATGACATGTACCAATGGTCATTTCAATTGACTTCAATGACCACAAAACTGATGTTTTTTCCGTTGTTATGGTCAAGGGTCCGGCATTCACAGGTGCAGAACATTTCGGCCAAAAGGACATAACACTAAAACAAAAACTGACCAACTTCGCTGATGGCAAACGCTAGAATTCCCGGGGACAGCCCGTACCCTGGCCCGTACCTCGAATCCCAGCTTTGTACTTAGCCGGCGGTTAACTGTTTTTATCTTTAATCTAATGTAAGCCTAGTATATCCATGTGAGATAAATATGTTGTCAAATTTTGATATACTGTCTTATTCACTATAAAATCATAGACAAACAGAAAAAATGCTCGCATGCCGGCTAGCCCGTGTAACGTCGGGAACACACGGAGGCTGTACGCAACTCACAGCAAACATTGCCGGCCAACTTTAAGAATCATGTCTCAATTTTCTCCATTCTCCTCCAATAAACCCGAGACAATTTTAGTGACAGTATTACAAACCAGTTTTGTTATGAGGGACTGTGTATACACGACAAAGTTTTCGATTTCATAAACCAGATTTCAGATCTCCCCGTTCAAGTGACGAAGTTTCTCTAAAACCTCAACCACAAAGACTCAAATTTTGATGATCGTTCTTTCTCATATGTCGCTGTAGCAGCAGCCATAGATCTCGTACGTTGTGACGGAAAAACTCTTTTTTTCCGTCGCATGACTCAGAGTTTTCCCGTTGCAACCCATATTCGTTCGGTGAAAACGAGAGCTACGACTGCACAGATGAATGCCGCTGCTTCCCTGTGGAATAGACATTCTAGTCATATTCGTTCTTTATCATTTAATACTGAAGTTACAAATTTTGACTAAAGACCTGCTTCTTTGAGAAAGCATATCATGCGACACTGTGTAAAGCGCCAGTGGAAAATTTCTTTATGCTTTGTCTAGAATAATTAGGTGAATGTTATCAGCTCATGTCTGAATTTGTTTTGAAAATAGCGTTATATGGACCCGATAAAGAAAATGCTACACTTGGTTGGGGTGTTTGTGATGAGTGGAACAGCGTTTCTGCCGAATCTCTGGCCATGCTTGGTTTAGGCGTCAAATTTAAAATTCACTGCTATCAGTGCATACATATTGAAACACACATCCACTAACTCATTGAGTTGGCATTAGCTCTCGCAAAAAATTGTATGGGAAAAGCTGTCATGAAGGAGTGACAGTCAAATATGATGAATTTTAAACGTTGTTTGTTTTCTTCGAAGTCATCTTTTCCTAAATTTTAAACTTGCCACAGAAAATGTTGTGCTAGAGAAACAGATTACCTATCATTTCCTAATATTTGAAATTAGAAATGGCCGCCATGTGTGAAAGATAAAGTTTTCGATTTTCGATACAATGAGACAGTATTATTATTCAAATCCAAGGGCCGTAAATTAAGCCCGCGAAAGCGGTTGACCTGACAAATATTGAAATATTTGAGGGTTGGAATTTCTGTCCCCCCGACGCAGTCCAGCTTAGAAAGAGTAGCCAGCACTCCAAATATACTAATTATAACTTTATATTGGCAATGGTGAGTGATTGTTCTTCACAAATCACTGCCCGGTTATCATTGATTGACGATATAAAGGCACAAATCGTCAAACACAATAAAAAAAAACAAGGTTAAAGTGCCAACACATAGCAGTTTACCCGGCACTGGTAAAATCTAAAATACTTGAAAGGAAAATATATGATGTGATGACGTAAGGATGAAAGTACAAAAATTGTCAGGAATGGACAAAATCGATATTTCAGAAAGCAAAAGGACAAACAGATAGGACCATTGACTAAAGTCTCTGTTAAAAGTCATGTAATTCTCTCTGTACCCATTGCCATTACAAACGGTATGACGGATGAGAGTACAGACAGCCTGATAACTACCGTAACGCTAACTGGTAAGTAAAGTGCCATTTTCAGGGTCTGTAAATTCAAAAGGTATTCAACATTGTCAGAAATTAGGGGTCTTCCCTGGAACATACGTATATAGTAGACATGCATGACACTGGCACGTTTTAACCAATATTTCCACATACTTATGTACAACAACACGGTGGGTAAAGATTGCTGACATAAAGTTAAAAAGAGGCATGTTTCGTTTGGAGAGCGGTGGAAAATTCGGAAAATTAACGATAACAACTATGTTGCTCGCTTGTCAAAAAAGTAGGATGTTTGCTGAATTACTGTTAAAAATGGGGAAGCAATCGCACATATCAAATCAACATAAAAGCAGGTGGATTTCATCCTGCCTATATTGTCAATTATAATGAAAAAATGGGTGCCGATGGAACCCAGGTGCAGGTATTTGTAATTACAAATACCGACAATGTTTGTAGACGATATTGATGCTAGATTAACATTAATGGGAACTTTATGCAACTATATAGTGTTATTTCCCATAACAACGTAAAAATGTGACTTTTGATTAAATCAGATTCACTTGTATCACATTTTGCTTTCGTGGAAATCTGACAAAAATTAGTTTAGTTTTTTTTCTCCGTTCCCACAAAACGATAAGTAAATAGGCCTAAAATAGATGCCGTGTACATATACCTAAACACAAATATGCTTCAAAAGCAAAACAAACACACATCGTAACTTCAAGCAGAGTTTCTCTGTCAATAACCTTCTTGTATAAGGTTAAATCAAGTGATGATAAGAAATTATTAGCACATTGATTGTTGGAAGCTGTCTTTGTTCAACGAGTCGAGCATTTTAAAACCGGTATACGTGCCTAAAAGACTGTCCATATCTGTATAGAATTTAGGTGTCAGCGGAAAAGGACTTCTTTTCAGGTATTACTGAATATAAATGAGTACAAACTCATGCGGAAAAGAGTGGTTCGGAGGCGGAGAGATAAATGGATCATTAGAAAAACAGAGATATATATGATCGGACGGATAGGACGGCATAGCAATGAGCAAACAAGCAGACATGCTGGAAAACTAACAAACAAACATACATGCATCATACACACACTGACACACACTGAAACAAACACACTGACACATACACATATATACATCGAGAGAGAGAGAGAGAGAGAGAGAGAGAGAGAGAGAGAACAAAAAAAGACAGAAACAGAGACTGCTACATATAAATAAAAGAACATACGGACAGTAAAATATAGCAATCGGATTCCCATAAGAAATATAGAGAAGGGGCTTCTCGGGTTAGGTTTTGAACAGCAGGACACGACGGTGTCTGTAGAAGAGACGGCCTCCTGTTCGGACAAGTTGAGGGCGCTTTTCGAGTTGGATTACTAAAATGTATATTGTTCAACTCAGGCTAAACTTCCCAAGCATCGACCAAGTGCTTGCTATATATGCGACCTCTCAAAAGGGTGAGGAGTCTTAAAAAGTACATATGTAAGACAACTGTCTGTCAAAACCACGCTTAATTGACAAAATTCACAATACTAGTAGCTTAGGGAGTCTTTCAGCTAAAGCGCTGAAACTCAAGGAAATTCTCCTTTTAGGTTTACCTATCGTGATTGAAGTTAATTCAGTAATTCTAATCTCGGCTTTTAGCTTCTGCGACAGTTAATATGGTGAGAAACAGTCACCCTGTAAGAAAGATTTTCCCATGATTGACAAACATGATTATGTTCGTCTGGCTGAAGACATCTAGGCCTGTCATGGTCGATTATTTGAACTGACTTACGAAAGAGCTAAGTGACTCTATAGTAACAGAAATCGCAAAAATATTGTAACTTTTGCGATCTACTTAATTTTTGTCAATCATGAGTTTGGATCAAAGTTCATGAATACCAACGTGATTAATAATTTTCGCAGTTTTAAGAGGAGAGGTGACGTGGACGTCACACGTCACAAATACTAATTTCAAGGCACAAATTTATTTGACTTTCAAAAGTCTAGATCTGCTGCAAAATAATCGATGTTTCACACGGAGTTGGAAGTATAAAATATACTAGTATTGTGATGGTATTTCAACAAAAATATTAGCATAGCAAGTTAATATATGACAAATTATCTTTTAAAATTGGTTTACTATTAAGTAGGTAGAGGCGTCTGTAGTCACTAGTGACCATGGAGTTTGTCAAAGTCGCCAAAGCAAGTTTGGCCTTAAATGTATAACTTACTATCAATATGCAAGGCGTGTTATTTTCGTTAAAGACCAAATATCTCAATTTCCACAAGTTCTGCAATTTTACATCACTCTGTGCCAGGTATATCAAGCTATTCCGCATCATAGAAATGAATTTCCACTTTTTGTTTTGTCTGTTACCAAGCTTGAAGGTCACTGACGACATACACCGCCATTTCTGCACAACGCCAACCTTTCAAACTGAGCTAATCAAGATTTACACCGTTTGTTTTTACAGCAGTTGCTATAAAATCAACCATCCTAGAATAAATTATACATACATAGTAGACAGTCATGTTTCCTTTCAACTTATAAACATCTGACCTGCTTTATGATTAACGCCTATAAAGTGATACTTTGATGCGACGTTCAGCAACGAGTAGTGATCATCGGATTTTTAAAAATGCTGACGCTGTGTTTACCCCGAATATTAACAAATTGTTAAGTCGGGCAGCTAATGCGATATAAAAATTACGTATTGCAGAAAATATCAACAACCAGTTGCTAGCACTTTTAAACCGAGACGATGTATCAACCGTCATTTTTCTTTTGCTTTTGACAAACATCAAAAGATGGTCTCTTCATTTTACCAATAAGACGCATGCGCATTCTTTCCTATCTTGTAATATCATGTTTTTCATGCACATTCGTTCCTAGTTTAATCATTCACATACATCTAATTTTGATACACGAAAACTTGACATGTTTATTTGAAACTCAGCCTGTTCGATCAATAAAAGCGAGCTCACGTAATACAAAGGCAAATTTTATGGTGTTTACAATTTGAGACGCCGACAATATTTGCAAACGATGTTATCTAATCCAGTCAAAACATGCAGAGGGCACGAAATAAACATTATTTATAGAATGATTTAACACCATTCAATCCGTACAAAGTTGTTATTTAATTTAATGTCTTTGAGTCCACGCCGAACGGATTTTTCATCTGACAAATTACTCTGTTATTTATGATCTATAATTGAAGAAACGAAGACGCGTCATCAAACAAACTAAAAAAGCTGAAGTGTTTACACATAGCAGCTAGCCCAGTTGTGGCAATATCCATTAAAATGAAAAAAATTGAGTGATGTTGGAGTGAGCAAATAAATATCAGCGAGAGCAATGGACAATGACACGAAAATTTGCTCAGTTTGTAAAACGACATAAGCTGATACTTAAGTACCAAAATACACACTGTCAGATGATACCAAAAACAAAGCCAATTATCCAAATGACACCAGGTGATAAAATCATCATGTCTTTTGGCAAAATATTTATCGTCTCGTCAAGAACCCTCTTGAAACACAAATTAAACTAATGAGTGGTACAACATGTCCGGTATGCCTACCCCGCAAGCATGCCACACTCATTCAGAAGGATCAAAAGCTGACAAAGTCAATAGTAATCCCATGAAACTGCTGAATCACGGTATAAAGTGAATGTCAGGAACCCTGCCACGCATAATTTTTGAAATTAAATCTCCATATCTGACAAAGAAAATCATAAACAATCTTGCAAGTCTACTTTTCGAGAATCCCTGAGCTGCCTCGCTAACTTTATTGTAATTAGATTTTCTTCCTATATATATAATGAGAATCGCCACTATTCTGTTTAAGCACGGACGAAGTATTCTGTACCAGAGGCGGTCTCCTGCAGGCCATTCGTTCATTTTGTGCAGCCACGGCGAGCCTGGACGTAATACATATTTCCCGTTCTTACAAGGGGACAACAATTTAAGCAAGAAGGTACTGTAAAGTTGTCAATGAAAATAGCTTGCTACTTTCAGTGACAGCATATTGAAAGCCATTCCTTTACAAAAACGAATAACGAACATTAAAGCCATGATTTATTTTACTGTGAAATAGAAGACGACTCTTTGCCGTATGTTGTGGGTTCGAACCCGATTGAAAACTAGCCGTATTTTCTACCCTGGGCTGGTAGCTCTGCTGGTGGACAGAATTGTCCCCGAGGTTATCGTCCGCCCAGTTATAGCGATGCATTCGTTTCTTCGCTTCGTTATAGTTTGTATGTGCGATGTATGATAGTGAGCATGGGTGCGTGAGTGCTTCACGAACTCTACAACGTGTGGAGCGGTCTCAGTCAGAAAAATGTAACAACTTAGCCGGCTATTGAACCACTCTTTTTTTTGGGAGTGGAGATTTAGCCGAGCGGTTCACTCTGTGACCTCTCCGCAAGGCGACTGATGCCGTATGTTGTGGGTTCGAACCCGATTGAAAACTAGCCGTAATTTCATTTGTACACATGAACTTATATCGTTATATAACGCAAAACACGAAGGCCTTGCTATTTTTCCCCATGTTGCTATATATTGTTGCTATGATAAACAGAAACCCAATGAGATGAATTGCGTAGCGATTCTTGATACCTTTAAACTTTATCCGCGCTCTGTTAGAAGTAGCCGCTCAGTTGGTAAACCATTTTGAAATTGCCGTGAAATATTCTTTAAGTTAACTGCATAATTTTACTTACCAAGTACTTTTATTGAAGTAATGAATATACAAATCATGAAAATTGAGAGAAAGCTGATTATGGCAAAGCCCCTCTGGAGAGCTTAAGGGATACAGCTATCTACTTGTTGCATATATTATGTTGATTTTAGGATGGGACAGATGATTTCTGCAACTCCACAATGAGGCAGGAAGTTGGGGTATAAATCTTAAAGGTCACTTTAAAACCAGGCATAATTCACACGCGGTATCTGTATGTGTTATCCTTCACTTCATTGAAGACCCCAAGGGCGGCTCGCTGACAAATAAAGCAAACAAACAAACTAATCTCTTTCATATGTGCCAGGTACTGATATAAATTTGGTAAAAATACTTGATGAAAGGAAAATATGTGATGTAATGACGTGAGGATGAAAATACAAAAATTGTCAGGAATGGACAAAATCGATATTTCAGAAAGCAAAAGGACAAAAAGATCAGACGATTGACTAAAGTCTCTGTTAAAAGTCATGTAATTCTCTCTGTACCCATTGCCATGAAAAAAGGTATGACGGATGAGAGTACAGACAGCCTGATAACTAATGAAACGCTAACTGGTAAGTAATGGGCCATTTTCAGGGTGTGTAAATTCAAAAGGTATTCAACATTATTAGAAATTAGGGGTCTTCCCTGGAACATACGTATGTAGTAGACTTGCAAAACACTGGCACGTTTTAACCAATATTTCCACATACTTGTGTACAAGAACAGGATGGGTTAAGATTGCAGACAGAAAGTTAAAAAGAGGCATGTTTCGTTTGGAGAGCGGTGGATAATTCAAGCAGATAAAAAATGGTTATCAGAAAAAAAATCACAAAAGGCATTTTTATCCAAACGCTTACTATCGCACAACGTCATGTCATTTTACAAAAACTGCCAATTGCTACTAAATTGCTCGGTTGTCAAAAGATTAGCATGTTTGCTGAATTACTGTTCAAAATGGGGAAGCAATTGCGATGATGACATCAACATTAGACAGGTGGATTTCATCCTTCCTGTATTGTCAATTACAATACCCTGGTGCAGGTGCCCGTAATTACAAAAGCCGACAATGTTTGTAGACGCTATTGATGCTAGATTAACATTAACGGGAACTTCATGCAATTATATTAATAGTGTTATTTCCCATAACAATGTATCACATTTTGCTATCGTGGACATCTGACAAAACTATGTTAGTTTTTTCTCTCCCTCCCCATAAAACGTTAAGTAAAAAGGACTAAAATAGCTGTCCTTTACGCATACTTGAACACAAATATGCATCAAAAGCAAAACAAACATATATCGTAACTTCAAGCACAGTTCTCTGGCAATAACCTTCTTGTATATGGTTAAATCAAGCGATGATAAGAAATTATTGGGCGGTCCCCTGCTTGGACGAGTTGAGGGCGCTCTTCGAGTTCGAATACTGAAATGTGCATTATTCAACTCAGGCTAAACTTTTCCAAGATTTGACTAAGTGCGTGCTATATGTTCGACCTTCTCAGAAAGGTGAGGAGTCTTAAGAAGCACGTATGTAACACGACTGTCTGACAAAACCACGCTTAATTGACCAAATCCTTATTACTAGTGCATACGTCATAGTCGATTATTTTGATAAACATGCGCAAGAGCTAAGTGACTCTTTAACAACGGATATTGCAAAAATATTGTACATATCGCGACCTTTTTCATTTTTGTCAATCATGAATTTGGATCGAAGTTTATGAATACCAACGATTTGTAATTTTCGCATTTTACGATGAAAGGTGACTTGGACGTCACAAATGGTAATTTTAAGTCACGAAACTAATGGACTTTCAAAAGCCTGAAGTTTCACACGGAATAGGCAGCTTTAAAATTCACTAGTATTTTAGTGGTATTCAACACAAATGTTAGCACAGCAAATTAATATATGACAAATTATCTTTCAAAATTGGTTTGCTATTGAGTAATGAGGTGTCTGTTATCACTGGCGACCAGGGAATTTGTCAAAGCCTCAGAAACAAGTTTGTCCTAAAATTTTAACTTACTATCAATATGCAAAGCCTGTTATTTTCGATAAAGACCTAATAACTCAATTTCCACAAGTTTTGCCCAATTTACACCACTCTCTGCCTAGCATATCAAGCGATTCCGCCTCAAAGAGATTAGTCTGTTTGTTTGTTTTGTCTGTCACCATGCTAAAGCGACCCTGGGGCTTTTATCAAAGTTTTAAGTGTCACTGACGACATACACCCACCATTTCTGCACAACGCCAACCTTTAAAACTGATCTTTCAGGCTCACAGCGGGTTTTAGAGGAGTTGCTATAAAATCAACCATCCTAGAATAAACATGTACATAGTACACAGTCATATTTCTTTTCAGTAATGAAGAGCTCCTACTTATCAACATATGTATAGTTTGCGAAAGTAGTCGTCCAGGGCACTGCAACTAATTTGACAGCCCCGGTTTATAATTAATGCTTACGAAGTGTTAATCTGATGTCTACAACGACGGTTGCCTCCTTCGCAGACTGTAAGGCTTTATCCTTAACATTACTAGAAAAAAAAAACTATTGAAAAAATGTTGCCCTATGAATTGACATTTGTGACATTGCTTTTACACAAGCTTTCCCCAATGCAAGCTGAGACGACTGGCGAAAAGTTAACTTGGTCCAAGTACAAAGACGATGGTAATTCTACTTTTGCATCAAGGGATGCAGCATGGGCATGGTCACCAAGTGTGTATATCTCAGTTAACTAAATGTTTTCATAATTGAGATTGTGATGAGTAGACTGTGCAAATACATGCACTAATGATTATGGAAATGTGCAAGTTTTCACGTTATCAACGTTGAGCAAAAAGTGATTTTCACTGCATACAAAAAGGTGTACATGCCAAAAATCTCTTGCGATATATTATTACAATATGAGAAATAGAAAAGGGCTGCCACACAAAAAAAAAACTGGCCAATGACAGTCTTTACTTAAGAGTGGTTGTGGCTGTCAGTGCATCTTCATCTTCACTTTGAGGGCGCTTTGACTTAGCACACCTTTGGTGTGTGTTGACAGTTTGTGTGGTATTTTGCCACTGAGAATCGAATTTACAAATATTGACAAATCACCTGGAGTAAACACTAGTCCTAACTGACAAACTCGGTTCAGTAACACCATTTGAGACGCATTGCACAGGAAAAAAGAACATTTGCCCCTGTGACAGGTCCTGTAGAGTCCCTGACACAACATTGCGGTACAGGTCTAAGTTAGTGAAGACGTCCTATTGCCGTGACAGGGGCTGATGTTCAGGTCTGTGGCCAGTGCTTTGAAAACATGGTTATATACAGTATGTGAACACAGACCTGTAACAGGGTCAATTATTTTTTTAATGTGCTCACAGTTATGCCTGTATTCATTTCTGTCATCAAAATTGATCCATTGCTCTGAAAAAAATTTCACCCATGAAATCTGACAAATTTTCAGACCCTGTAACAGGTCATGTAAATTCAACAATGACAAAGCACTGTTTATACACCAGTATTTCAGCCATGCTGTTACAGCACTGGATACACTCAGAAATTACATCACTGTGTACATTCCTTTAATACCAGCCCTGATACAGATTTATTCATACACCCCTGATATCTGACCACTTTTACTGGTCCTGTAAAAAAGGTTATTCCTTAGAGACTGTTACAGGTACTGATCAGACCCTGTTACCGGCATTTACTGAAATCTGTCTGTGGTTTTCTTGCTGTGTATACATTTTCTTTGATTAAAATATGTAGAAATGAACATAGGCCCACAAAGGAAAAATTATCAAAAACTTTCTATAGGGAGAATCAAATGGTACCCTCAAAACCTGATAAGGGCTATTAAACTTTAACATGCATGTTACATGCATGCATTACATGCATGTTGGCTACAGGTAACCAAGAGTTCTCAGGTTACATAGAGACCAGGTCCTATTAACATAAAGAAAATAGAATTCTGGTAACAATTACGGTGTTTGTGGTGGATATGATTATGACGATGAAATTGATACAGATGATGATGCTTATAATGACGATGACAGTGATTAATGTGCTCGTTTAAGTGGGTATTATTGTTGCCTGATTGTTGCATTTCGGTACCTTGGATAATTTTTAATGTAGCAAATAGGTGAACAGCCTGACTTGTGTGCCTTATTTCCTATCTGTGTCTCTGCTTGAAATATGTTCTGTATTGATATGATTAACTATGGAGGTGAGCTCCCATATCCGTATCGCAACCAATTTTCTTAAGTTTACAAGACACATAATACACGGTTTATCGTTATCAAAGCGATATTTTATAATGAAATCGCCCTATAATCAAACACGCATGATACTATATAGCAAGAAAGAAACCGTGATCAGGAGTCGTGCGTAGTATAGACAGTATTCACGTGACAGACAATTAAAGATAAGAGGCGAGCACCCCAAATGTCGCCTGAACTGCTCCTTAATTCTTGATTAGAGATTTGTGACATAGATTAATAGACTCGCGTCCTAAGGTCATCACATAGTGGCCTAAGTAACATAACAAAGCGGCAGTCAGAGAAACGGAGCAGGCAAAGCTTTTGAGCATGTTGATAAAAATTTATCCAGTGTGTGAAGTTCTGTTACAATAGTCGTCACTTTGACATTAATTCTGCACGAAGGTCAATGATCAGATTCAAAAGTGTGAACAACGTATAATATTGATACCGACTATGAGAAATAAAACAAGAGCGATACGAACTCTAAGAAATCACTCT
>LD343621.1:0-21410 GCA_001465055.1 Ptychodera flava | reverse complement strand
AATATAGATACCCCGTATGAGAAAAAAAACACGAGCGGTACACACTCTAAGAACTCTCTCTCTCTCTCTCTCTCTCTCTCTCTCTCTCTCTCTCTCTCTCTCTCTCTCTCTCTCTCTTCATTTTACACATGGAATTTTGCGCGGTGACCCCTGGATTATATTCTTGCCGGCTTTGGTAAGAGAATGGTCAACAGTTACACTGGGGAAAGTTTTTTCAAAAGTGAAAGTCCTTCAGCGTTAAGGTTTGGCTGTGGTATGATCCTTTGTCTGACTTTCGCAGGCTGTCTTTTACACTCGTGGACATCGGTGTGGTTATTTTGGATTTTCGGGGACCCCTTTTTCGTTTTCATGATGCTGTTTCTGTCCCCGCCTTTAGGCGATAACGAGGGATTAAGTTGCTAAGCAACGGTTGCAAAGGGTAATTTCCAAAATCAATCAAAATACAATTTTTCATGGTTTTCTTTGCATAATAATGATTTAAAGAACCATACGATTCCAAAAGACGCAGGTTTGTCGCGCGATTGGTCAGTGACGTCACACATATACAAATTTCACAGCTCTTCTTTAAAATGTTTCAGCTCCTACAAATTTGCACAAAATTTTCCAAAATTTCAGAATGTAACACATGAGATATCTGTTTGGAGCCCCTAGCATGGATTAGGTTATCTGTTTAAGTGCAAACGATTTTTGAACGGGAAAATATCTCTACTGTGTCATTTTGCGAAAATTTGAAGGGTTATACGGCGATATCTCATAAACGGTCCGGAATTTTTAGAAACGCATGCTTATCTATATTTCCATGTATGACTTCAATAATCCTACCAAATATCAGCTAAATTGGTTTACAATTGAGAGAGTTGAAAGATTTTGAGCATTTTCATAATAGCAGGAGTCGAAGAACCATAGAAAACAACGGAACGGTAAGATTTTGCACGTGCAAAAGTGCGCGTTTGGAACACTGCCAGCGATAGCAACCAACGCACGCTTCGCATGCTTTTACTCCTTCGGTATCGCCTTAAATGCTGAACAGGTACGCGTATGTCGCTGTATTCAGGTGTTTGCTATCGCTATACGCCCCATAGAGAAACGTACCATCTATGTATACGGGACAGCCGGAGCTTCTCTAAGAGATGTTGAACATTAAGAAATGTATCCACTGCTACGGGTGCTTTTCAAACACACAAAAGTGTCTCAAAAACATTTGGTATATGGCAAAGCAAATACAAATACACGGCTAACCGACACTTGTCTAACTCGGTTTTTGTTGCTAAATGTAGCCTTTGATTTCTGATTGAATCTACTGTCCGCCTCGATGATCATTGAAATGAACAAACGTAATTGGGTGGGCGATCTCTTACAAGCGAACTTGACAGTGACTTTTTATCAACTTGAAGTGATATTAACTACAGGTCCTGCCGTTACTCATGCTGCATATTTTAACACTCGATATATGCTGCTATTTTTGTTCCGTAATAACTTGACATTGGACCGACAAACATTTTACAAGTCTGGCCTAATACTTAGAAGTTGCCATCTTTTAGGGGCCACCCCTTTGAGAAAAACGTACGATCCACCTTTCTACGCCTGATCGCTACTGGTCTTGATACACACAGTGAGCGGTAGGTGTTAATGGGATTTTCGCAGCGGATGTTTCCAAGTGCATGCGACAATACCGTGATGCTACCGCTTAGGTTTATCGCTTACCAATCAACCTTTAAGGGTAGTCTCAAAACGTAAAAACATGCAACTGTGCCTCTTGTAAATTTTGATCGCAACATTTCATCTAGAAATTCAAATTTTCAGACCAAGATATTCTTTACACTTATAGATCAATATAATAGGAATACTTCTCAAGTAAAAGCTATTTTTTATGTTTTCGACATAAAATACCCCGATAAAGGTGGAAAGCTACCTTAATTGTCGATCATGATTTAGGATGGAAGTTCATGAATACTAAAACGATAAGTAATTTTCGCACTTTAAGAATAAAGGTGACTTGGAGGTGACAAAATGCTAATTTTAACTCACAAATGGACTTTAAAACATCTTGTACGAAATAATGAATGTTCGCACACGGAGTTGGCAATTGTAAAAATTACTAATACTGTGACGATATTTAACAAAAATGTTTACACAGCAAATTTAATCTTATAACAAATGATATGTCAACACTGGTTTGCTTTTAAGTAGCTGCAAGTGTCTGTTGACACCGATGACGTTTTATTGAGTGAGTATGAATATATCTTTAAGGAGATTCTCGCTCCAGGATCTATGCTGTGGTATTCTTCAGAAAAAACAAACAAACAAAAAAAAAACGTTTACGTAAGAAAGTTAACGCTGGGCTACTTTTTATCTTTCCAGTGTCCAGGTAGCTAATGCACCATAGGTAAGATGCTGTGTAGACCTAAATGTTCATACGTTACTCTCCACCAAAATGGAGGGAAACATACTGAATGAACACAAAGCACCATACACAGACTTACGTGGCTTTAAATTTTGCCTAGACGAAATACTACATGTCAATAAAAGAAGGGCCTCGGTGGCTACCCTGGCGACAGTCTGCACGCACGCTAGTCCGTAGTAGGGCTATACTACGGCTAAGGCGTAGTCATAGCCGAGTACCATTGACTCATACCGGATGCAGGGCTAATAGCTTACCATCATCGGTTGATATCGTGACAGAAAATTGCTCTGAGTACACACTAAAAGTGACATCCGTGGTTTTATTTTACGGCCACGTGTGCATTAGTCAATGTAGTTCTCTTATACCTCCACGGTTTGTCTCTCGCTACGATAATGGAGCCAGGAGCGGCGCCAGTACCTCCTTACTACCGGTGTACGACAAGGCACGGTTTGTGGAGGGACTGTGGTCAAGCATTGTTAAATACTTTGGTCATTACATGCTCACTGTGTTTCGAATGTCGTTACAAACGGCTGTGCTACGTCTGCATAGATTTCCTTGTTTGATGAAAATTAGTGTTGTATTTGAATTGAAAGAAATACATTTTTCTTGCTTATTCGGAATTGTATCTGTCTTACAAAGAATAATCGAAATTCACTGTCCATGTGCAGGGGGTTTTCAGGTTAATATCCATTCCACTGAATTCCAATAGATATGAGTTTGTGCTTAATTTTAAAAGACGTGGTAGGTATGGCCGATTTGGCCCAAATAGGCCATACCCACAACGTCTTAATCTGTAAAGCTGTCATGGCACTGTCAGTATGCAAGTCATGTTATTTTCGTTAAGGACCTAATATCTCAATTTTTACACGTTCTGCACAATTTACACCACTCTGTGCCCGGCATATCAAGCGATTACGCATCAAAGAGATGAGTCTGTAAGTTTGCTTTGTCCGGGTCTGCCGCCAAGCGAACCTGGCACGTTTCAACTCCATTTCTACATGCTTATGTACAAGAACAGGATGGGTTAAGATATCTGACATAAAGTAAAAATAAGGCACGATTCGTTTGGAGGGAGGCCGGAATTCAAGTAGATAAAAATGAGTATCAGAATAAAAATCACACAAGGCATTTTTATCCAAACGCATTTTACAAAAAAAATGCCAACTGCTATTAACGATAATAACTGTGTTGCTCGGTTGTCAAAAGAGTAGGATGTTGCTGAAAAACTGTTCAGAATGGGGAAGCAATCGCACAGATCACATCAACATATAGGCACTGAAAATCTTATAGTTCATGTACTGCCAAATACAATGAAAAATTGACTGTGATGGAACCCAGGTGCAGGTGCCCGTAATGACAAATACCGACAATGTTTGTAGACGCTATTGATGTTAGATTAACATTAATGGGAACTTTATGCAATTATATTAATCGTGTTATTTCCCATAACAATGTAAAAATGTGACTTTTGATTGGATCTGTTTCACTTGTATCACATTTTGTTGTTATTTTTTCTCTCTGTTCCCATAAAACGTTAAGTAAATAGGCTAAAATAACCTTCCTGTACATATACTTAAACACAAATATGCTTCAAAAGCAAAACAAACACACATCGTAACCTCCAGTAGAGGTGCTCTGACAATGACATTCTTGTGTAAGGTTAAATCAAATGATGATAAGAAATTATTGGGACATATTCAAATGAGTTAAACTTCATGCAACCAAAATGCAGCATGGTAATTGTGAAGTTCAACATAATTAGGGGAATCTTTCTCTTGTAGATTGTTGGAAGATGTCTTTGTTCAGTTGTCGAGCATTTTAAAACCAGTATACGTACCTGAAAGACTGTCCATTGAATTTAGGTGTCAGCGGAAAAGGGCGAGAAATACTTTATCCAAAAGACTTATTTTCAGGTATTACTGAATAGAAATGGACACAAACTCATGCGGAAAACAGTGTCTTGGAGGCGGACAGATAAATTGACCATCAGCTCAACAGAGATATATATGATCGGACGGACAGCTAGGCATAGCAATGAGCAAGCAAGCACAGATGCAGGAAACAAACAAAGAAACATATATGCATCATACACACACTGACACACACTGGCACACAAGCATATATACATCTAGAGAGAGAGAGAGAGAGACAGAGACAGAGACAGAGAAAACAAAACAGACAGAAACAAAGACAACTACATATAAATAGAAGAACGGAGGGTAGTAAAATAGCAATCGGATTCCCGTGAAAAATATAGAAAAAGGGCTTCTCCTGTTGGGCTTTGAACTGCAGCAGGACACTACGGAGAAGCATTCTGCACATCAGCAGTGTAGAAGAGGAGGCCTCCTGTTCGGACAAGTTGAGGGCGCATTTTGAATTGGAATACTGAAATGTGCATTATTCAACTCAGGCTAAACTTTCCAAGCTTCGGCCAAGTGCTTGCTACATGTTCGACCTCTCAAAAGGATGAGGAGTCTAAAGAAGTATGTATGTAAGACAACTGTCTGTCAAAACCATGCTTAATTGACAAAATCCCCATTTCTGGTAGCTTAGGGAGTCTTGAGGCCAAACCGGTGCAACTCAAGAAAATTTTCCTTGTAGGTTTTCCTATCGCGATTGCAGTTAATTCAGTAATTCTAAACTCGACGTTTGGCTTCTGTGACAGTAAATATGATTAGAAAGAGTCACCCAATAAGAAAAAGTTTCCAATGATTGACAAAAATAATTATATTTGTCTGGGTGAAGGCATCTCAGCTTGTCATGGTCGATTATTTGACAGACGTACGCAAGAGCTAATTGACTCTATAGCAACAAAAATTGCAAAAAGTTTGTAAATATTGCGATCTTTTTAAATTTTGTCAATCATTATTTTGGATAAAAAGTCCACGAATACCAAAGTGATTAGTAATTTTTACATTTAATAGGAGAAGTGATTTTGACGTCAAAAATGCTAATTTTAAATCACGAAATTATTGGACTCGCCTGCTGCGAAATAGTGGATGTATCACACTGAGTTGGCAGGATAAAATATACTAGTATTTTGATGGTATTTCAACAAAAATATTAGCATAGCAAATTATTTATCTTTCAAAATTGGTTTGCTATTAAGTAGGTGCAGATGTCTGTTGTCCCTGGTGACCAGGGAATTTGTCAAAGACGCCGAAACAAGTTTGGCCTAAAATGATTAACTTACTATCAATATTCAAGGCTTGTTATTTTCGATAAAGACCTAATAACTCAATTTCAACATTGTCAAGTTTTGCCCAATGTACACCACTCTCTGCCTGGCATATCAAGCGATTCCGCCTCAAAGAGATTAGTCTGTTTGTTTGTTTTGTCTGTCATCAAGCTTAAGCGATCCTGGAGCCTTTATTAAAGTTAAAGTGCCACTGAAGACATACACCTACCGTTTATGCACAACGCCAACTTTTAAAGTGATCTTTGAGGCTCACAGCGGCATTTTACACGAAATGCTATACAATCAACTATCCTAGAATTAACATAGTTGTACATAGTACACAGTCATATTTCTTTTCAGTTATGAAATGCTTCTACTTATCAATATCTGTACAGCTTACAAAAGGATTCGTACAGGGCACTGCAACTAATTTGACAGCCATGGTTTATAATTATTGCCTACCAACTGCTAATCTGATGTCTACACCGACGGTTGCATCCTTCGCAGACTGTAGGGCTTTATCCAAGAAACGCTACCAGGAAAAAAACAACTATTGAGAAAATTTTGCCCTATGAATTGACATTTGTGACATTGCTTTTACACAAGCTTTCCCAATGCAAGCTGAGACGACTGGCAAAAAGTTAACTTGGTCCAAGTACAACGACGGTGATAATTCTGCTTTTGCATCAAGGGATGCAGCATGGGTATGGTCACCAAGTGTGTACATCTCGGTTAACAATATGCTTCCATGAATGAGATTGTGATGAGTGAACTGTGCAAATACATACACTTATGATTAGACACCGATTATTGGAATGTGCAAGTTGTAGAGAAACTCACGTCATCAACGTTGAGCAAAAAGTTATTTTCACTGCATACAGAAAGGTGTACATGCCCAAAATCTTTTGCGAGATATTATTACAATATGAGAAGTACAAAAGGGCTGCCACACATAAAACTGGCCAATGACAGTCTTTACTTAAGAGTGGTCGTGGCTGTCAGTGCATCTTCATCTTCACTTTGAGGACGTTTTGACTTAGCACACCTTTGGTGTGTGTTGACAGTTTGTGTGATATATTTTGGCACTGAGAATCAGATTTACAAATATGGAAAAAATCACCTGGAGTAAACACTAGTCCTAACTGAAAAACTCGGTTCAGTAACACCATTTGAGACGCATTGCACAGGGGAAAAAAACATTTGCCCCTGTGACAGGTCCTGTAGAGACCCTGACACAACATTGCAGTACAGGTCTATGTTAGCGAAGACGTCCTATTGCCGTGACAGGGGCTGATGTTCAGGTCTGTGGCCAGTGTTTTGATAACATGGTTATATACAGTATGTGAACACAGACCTGTAACAGGGTCAATTATTTTTTTAATGTGCACACGGTTATGCCTGTATTCATTTCTGTCATCAAAATTGATCCATTGCTCTGAAAATATTCACCCATGAAATCTGACAAATTTTCAGACCCTGTAACAGGTCATGTAATTTCAACATTGGCAAACCACTGTTTGTACACCAGTATTTCAGCCATGCTGTTACAGCACTGGATACATTCCTTTAATACCAGGCCCGATACAGACCTATTCATACACCCCTGATATCTCACTACTTTTACAGGTGCTGTAACAAAGGTTCTTCCTTAGAGACTGTTACAGGTACAGATCAGACCCTGTTACCGGCATTTACTGAAATCTGCCTGCGGTTTTCTTGCTGTGTATACATTTTCTTTGATTAGAATATGTAGAAATGAACATAGGCCCACAAAGGAAAAATTATCAAAACTTTCTATAGGTAGAATCAAATGGCATCCTCATAACCTGATAAGGGCTATTAAACTTTAACATGCATGTTACATGCATGCATTACATGCATGGTGGCTACAGGTAACCAAGAGTTCTCAGGTTACATAGAGAACAGGTCATATTAACATAAAGAAAATCGAATTCTGGTAACAATTACGGTGTTTGTGGTGGATATGATAATGACGATGATATTGATACAGATGATGATGCTTATAATGACGATGACAGTGATTAATGCGCTTGTTTACGTGGGTATTATTTTGCCTGGTTGTTGCATTTCGGTACCGTGGATAATTTAAGCAGGCGCTTAGCAAACACAATTAATTTTGTTTGACCTGAAATTATATCCTACCCTAAACAAAAATCAGGAAGTGCGAAAATATATAGCACCATATTTATAGAAAAAAATGCTGGTAGTGATTTTTTCGACATGTTTATAGATAGGAAACGATATCATACGTTATATAATATGAGCGGGAAATGAGTGTCATGCATATACTTTGCCTACCGGGCTAATCTGTGTGGCCTCAGCATATTTAGAATTTGCTTACGATAATTAATATAGAGCCAGAAAGCCTTTCCCCTTTTCCCGTGCCATTTATCAATTATAGATACGCCCCTGACGAGCAAACTGTTATTAATTTGTTGAATGTCGATTGCCATGCCGTATGTTGTGGGTTCGAACCCGATTGAAAACTAGCCGTATGTAGTATATAGGATTTACATAATAGGCCATTGCAAACACTAGAGAGCTTCTTCCCTGAATATATAATGATCCGGCTAGCCTGTTTGCGCCAAACAGAAATGTTAACAACGGCAAATTATTTTTGGTGACGAAACATATATTTACAATTGAATAATATCAACAACAGGGGGAGTCAACTCACTCCGCTTGCATATAAAGCAAGCCAGCGGAGGGAACGTTCAAAAATCGATTGAACTCACCATTTCATTAGGTCAGATCTGAACACGAAACCTGGCGTATCAGGAGGCCATTAACGCAGGCTGAGACTCACACATTAATACACCGATATTTCAGTATCTCCCACGGTCATTCTGACCACTGAATTGCTGGTGGTCAAGTTATAGGTGGACATGATATGCGAAGAGGGCACTTGATACACCGAGTAGTGTATGATTGAGGACACATCAAAGTACGATTTTTAAACTTATAAGTAACATATTTGTTATTATATTCTGCTAGCCTTGCTACTCAAATACTATAATCAAAAGAGGTTAACAGAGGTCAACTGATGCTTTGACAGAGATGACTCTGCGATTTACCTTAAACAGGAAGAGGTGCCTGGAAGGTTAAAGTGTCAAGGCCTGACCAGTCGCCGATTAACACTCGTTAATATACGTCTACGTGATTTTCGTGCGCAATAAAATATTTACAACTGTGTACTGATATCATTTGTCTGTCTGTCTGTCTGCCTCTGTCTCTGTGTCTCTGTCTGTCTCTGTCTCTATAATGATCACCATATGCAATCGCTACTCAAACCTGAAGTCGCAATGTTCTGTCGCTAGGTTGCACACAACTTCAATTGAGAACACCGCAACGCTATTTTGTAAGCAGATTACTTCGCTCCCACTTTCCAAAGACTTCTGACCTCGTCGTTAAAGTCATAAATGTTGGACTCTAGACGGAGTTTAACATCAAACGAAGCAAAATAAGTTTATTCTCCCAAATTCCATTTGACTCCCAGTTAGCAGAGACAGTGCATTTTGTTAATTGTCAGAGTGAAATTTTACTGAAATCAGAGTGTAGTTTTCTATAGAATATACCGACATTTAGAATTTCTAAACATAAAGTCTGAGCAAAATCGGGTAAAAGTCGCAATTTTTTGCCTCCTGGTTAAACAGCACTTAAATTTAGCAAATAGGTGAACAGCCTGACTTGTGTGCCTTATTTCCTATCTGCGTGTCTGCTTGAAATATGTTCTGTATTGATATGATTAACTTTGCATACTGGTCCCTGAAAGTTCTTACATATGGAACATGGTGGTGAGCTCCCATATCCGTATCACAACAAATTGTCTTAAGTTTACAAGACTCATAATACACCGGTTTATCGTTATCAAAGCGATATTGTATCATAAAATCGCCCAATAATCAAACACGCATGATACTATATAGCAAGAAAGAAACCATAATCGGGAGTCGTACGTAGTATTTACAGTATTCACGTGATAGGCAATTAAAGATAAGAGGCGAGCACCCCAAATGTCGCCTGAACTGCTCCTTAATTCTTGGTTAGAGATTTGTGACATAGATTAATAGACTCGCGTCCTAAGGTCATCTCATAGTGACCTAAGTAACATAACAAAGCGGCAGTCTGAGAAACGGGGCAGGCAGATCTTTTGAGCATGCTGATAAAAATTTTTCCAGTGTGTGAAGTTCTGTTACAATGGTCGTCAGTTTGACATTAATTCTGCATAAAGATAAGGTTAAAAAGTGTGAACAACGTATAATATTGATACCGACTATGAGAAATAAAACAAGAGCGATACGAACTCTAAGAAATCAAGGGAAGTAAAATTTGCTCTGTTGCTTATGATCTTGGCCGTTGATATTAGCCTGTAGGGAGACGGTGGACAGTCACAGATCCTTAAATGATACCTTTGCGGTATGGTAATTCTAATAATTGAAATTTATCGGACAGGCGGAATAAATAGAAATGTGCTAGTCAAAATTTGAAATGTTGACAATATTTATCAGGTGGCAATGGCTATCCTAGGCGAAATCGACATCTCTCTCTCTCTCTCTCTCTCTCTCTCTCTCTCTCTCTCTCTCTCTCTCTCTCTCTCTCCGTTCGGATCATCATTAGCAATTCATTTTACACACGGAATAAAGCCCTTGGTCGATGCATCTTCGCACACATTTCCTTCGGCTTATTCTAACTCTGTTTTGGTTAGGCGGTTGAAACAACAATTTAATTTTCCTTTTAACCAGTCGAAGAATAAAAGTGTTGTTGTTGCTAAGCACAAGCTTCAAAAGGGTCACTACAGAGGTCAAAGCCTCATTTTGACAAAGAATTTACTATATATAATACAACTCTGGTAAGTTACCACATTCAGTAAGCTTCCGGACTGTGTAAGGTCGGTCTCGCGTTTGTCAACACAATAATCTTTGCTCACGTGAAAGGAGTGTTTCTTTTTTCTCTTTTCCAGCAATATTTCCTTCTAACTTGACATACATTAAATGGCGCTGACAACACTTGAATGTGTTTACCATCGAGCTAATTTTTTCTGCTGCTTATACTCGCTTTCTTGAATGACTGCCTGACGTCTTCATCTGATAAAGTCACTATTTCATTTAAACTATAACTTAAAATCATGTTTTTATTTCACATAAACTTCTTGAAACTTGCAGGGACTTTCGATAAACATATTCTTGCCTTGTACACATATACAGTTTGTATTCTATCCCTGACTTGGCGATTAGTTTGTTTTTTTCGTAATAAATTTCATTTTATACGGAAACTGCTGCGTTCACATTTTGTTCGTTTTCTGTCACGTAACAAAGCTCACGATGCTATGAGTTTGTGCGTAATTTTAATAGACGTGGTGGGTATCACAGATTCGCCCCAAATAGGCCATACCTACCACGTCTAAATCTGTGTGGGGAAAAGCTGTCATTGAACTGTCAGTATGCAAGGCATGTTATTTTCTTTAAGCACTTAATATCTCAATTTTCACACTTTTTGCACAGTTTACATCACTCTCTCTATGGTATATCAAGCGATTACACATCAAAGAGTGAGTCTGTACGTTTGCTTTGTCCTGGTCTGCCGCCAAGCGGACCTGCCGCTTTTAATAAACTTCAGGTGTCACTGGCGTCATATATCCATCTTCAAAAAGGCCGCCTTTAAAACTGATCTTTAAGATTTACACTGAACTTTTTGCAGAAGGATTTGCTATAAAATCAACCATTCTGGGGTAAATATGTATGTACATATTAGATATTTTAGTTACGAACAGCTCCTACTCATCACATCTGTATAGTTTGCAAAAGGATTCCTATAGAGCCAGCAACTAATGGGACAACTCCGGTTCATCATTTATGCCATAGAGGCGATAATTCTATGTCCTCAACAACGTTTCCCTCTTCAACGAACTACAGAGTTTCATCAAATGAATGCTGTTAGAAGAACCTATCAGGAAAGCATTTTACCCTAAGAATAAAAACAACTGTCAGACAGCTTTTACACAAGCTTTCCCAATGTAGGCCAATATGACTGGCAAAAAGTTAACTCAGTCCAAGTACAACGACGCCGACGGCTAAAGCCATATTTTTTTATGAATGGGATAGTGGTAATGAGTTGACTGTTCAAATACATTCATTAATAATTAGACTGCGATTATCGCAATGTGCAAGAGCTGGCATCATAGTACACAGAAGGTGGCCAATGACAGTCTTTACACGAGTGAGATCGTGCACCTTCTTCGTGAGGGTGCCTTAACTTAGCACACGAGAACAAGTCTTTACTTTTCATGGTGTATGTGTGTTGACAGTTTCTGTAGTCTTTTGGCACTAAGACGTCGCGTTCCATAAACAAAGTGAATAACTGTGATTATAAAATGCTTAGCTGGAATAAGCAATCTGATTGGCGGGAGCCGGGGTTTATATTCTCAACAAGAAGACCTGCGCGCTGCGTAACATTTTTGAGCTCGTGCAAATTTTGGACTCCAGTTTGAGAGCTCATCGCGCCATTATGTCGAACAAATCTACGAATTAAAATTGATTTTGATTGTTAAATTTAGTGTGGTGCAGCTCGACGAACCCGCAAATGAATAGTTTGTATAAGTAGAGACGGCGATGTAACAACAACATAATTTTTAAAGTTTTTTAAGAGCTTTTTTCCAAGTAACATTCTTCAAGTTCGAAATGTAATCGTGACATCGGTGCATCGCATTACCATATTGCAAGGAATCAACTGTGCTGCGCACGCGTTCCCACCACACTTTGTTTTTAGATTTTGTGTTGAGGCTGGTCCTAAATAACGGCATTGTCCACCCTTATTTAATTTTAGCATAATATTGCTCGCTCGATGATTATTTGTTTCTCACAAAGAAAGTGTAGAATTTGGTGGAGAATCCGGTTAAAAGTATTTTATCAAGTCTTTTGTTATCAGTCTTATGTTATACAAATAGAGTATATCTGCTCCGAATTTTAATTTGGGATTTGCTCCAATTTGGGAAAAATCACCGGGAGTTTACACCAGTAATAGTAACACTATTGGACGCTTTCCAATCGTGCCATTGTGCTGCAGCAATAAACAAGGGTGCACAAATAAAACATTAAAAAGTTATTTTGGCCGAATTCAATGTCTACCAGATAATGAGATAAGGGCTATTAACATTTTACCTGTATCTCCATGTTAGTTGCAGAATACCCAGAGATGTCAGGTTACACTGAAAACAGATCCTACGAACATAAAGTGATTAAAATACTCACAATAATAACGGTGTTCGTAGTGGCTATGATGACGGAGATGATGATATTGATTCAGATCATGTTCTTTATGATGATGATGATCATGATGACAATGATGATGATCTGTGCGCTTGTTGAAGTGCGCATTATTGCTGTCTGGTGGTTGCATTTAGGTACGGGGGATAAAGGTTTTGGGAAGTTTCTTTGCAGAAAACAGTGATTGAGTGTCACTTGCATGTACGTAGTGGCCTCCCCGGCGTATCGGTAGCCTGTTGTGATTTCGAACGTACTCACGATACATGAAATAGAGCCGCTCAACCTGTTTGTCATACCCGCGTATTGATTATGTATATACGGCCCCTGACCAGAAAAAACTGTTACTATCTTATCAAATATCGATCTTTTGCGTGGAATCCTCCCTTGCACGTTTTATATCCGTTACGTCAATGGGTACAACAATGTACCTCAGTCACAGAAGACAATTTTACATTGGACATATTGCAGAAATACAAAAGCTCATTCCCGGGATATATAGTTATCTTGCTTGCTTGAACAGAAATAGTATCGACAGCAATTGCTTTTGGTTACAATACAGATAAAATACAATCTTTGTAGTAGAATTCCGAGATAATTTGATTTTCTTTTGAACCACCATAATGACATAAATCATTTTTGTAAGTTTAGACGGCTTTGAAAAATATTTCAAAACATTGTTTTTTTCAGTATTTGTTAAAGTTTGTATGTCTTTGTTCTGTGTTTTAACCATGTGTCTGTATTTTACTAACAGTCTTCGTAAATGGTCTCGGCTGTGGAAGTCATTATTAACGAAGTAAAAATAAAAAATGAAAATTAAATAAATGATATGGGGGAGTCCCCTCTCTAACTTTTGGCAAACATATTCGGTAAGCCAGCAGCGGACGCTTTATCGAAAAGAAACGTGCGAAAAATCGACTGAACTCACCGTTTCATGAGACCAGAGATGAATTAAAAACCTGGCTTATCATGGACTCAGTGACGCATGCTGAGCCTCGCAGATTAGTATCCCGGTATTCCCCATCCTTCGACTGCCATACAGATGGTCAATACAGTCTTACTTGATGTAAGAGGGGAGCATGCCCATATAATGTGATCGCGTACACAGCAAGTTACTTATGTTAATGTGTGTTTTAGCTAATAAGTAACGTATTTGGCTACATTTTCTGCTTGCCCTGAAACTCAGAGATGATAATCTCCGCAGGTTAATAGGGGTTAACTGAACTTACATTGTGAGGGATCTATGATAAACGGTAAACAGGAAGGGGTGCCTGGGGAGGTCAAGGTGTCAAGACTTGATCAGGCGCCGATTGACAAGCGATTAGATGTGGTTTCTGTGTGCATATCACATGATGCAAGCTCCAAGCCTGTAGCTTTTTTCCCATGATTCAAATTACATGGGCAACTTCATGGCTAAAATAGCTTTTCCGGGGTAGGTGCCCACAAAACTAGCACATATGTAAAAGTCGTTCTTGGTGAACTTCCCCCTGGAATTATTCGATTATAATTCAAAACACCGATGGTGATTCAGAGAAATGAATGAAGAAATTTTAAAAGTTTATGTTTACGGAAAATTCCCATTGTTATTGGAATGATACTTATCATTTTTAATATCTTCTGTTTAATCACTGATTTATCAAGAATGGATGATCTTATAAAGAAAGGCAGAAATAGTGATCGAGAGTCGAATGCTGTATTTTTGTGGCAGACGATTACAGTTAAAAAGAGACCGCCTTACTTGTCGGCTCTGTTAGAGATTAGCGATGGGGTTACGTTGTTACTCATGTGTACAGGTCATCCAAAGCATGGCCTATGTGACATTACGAAGCGCCAAACAGATAAGCATTAGAGCAAATATTTCGGGCATCCTATTAATTACCTCTACGAATGACCTAGATAAATGTTGTATGCTCTCGCAGTGTATTTATACTGTATAACACCGTCTTTTCTAATTTAATTTACTGGTAATGTGGAAATTTTATATCCGTTTTCGTTTGACAGCACACATAATATGAGATCACAACGTTCTTGGTGGGTTAAGTTCCGTATTTGATACCTATAGCGGCATAGCTACAACAATTACTGAAATCTATTGTTTTAGGAGATTTTGAAATGTTGATTGATTATTAATAATTGGTCGCTAAAATTCCCCCGCTCCTATGTATGTTTGTCTCTGTCTGTCTCTGTATCTCTGTCTGTCTCTGTGTCTCTCTCTGCCACTGTGTCTTTCTGTCTCTGTCTTTGGCCCTGTCTCTCTGTCTCTCTGTCTCTGTCATTGCTTTTTCAAGCAATGTCACCTTTCAACTTGGCATAGGTGAAATGATGACATCTACCCAAGTGTCCTACTTTTTCACCGTCTGATGTTTACCACCGAGCTAATGATTTCCTGTTGCATATGCTCGCTTTCTTGAATGATGGCATGACGTCCTTAAAACGTTACTTTTTACCTACCTTTAACTTAAAAGAAGCACATTTTTATTTTACATTAAGTAATCAAACTCGCAGGGCCTATAGGCAAACATGTAAAGGCTAAGCTTTTCAAAACTCTTTTGTAACTTTTAAAATCTGTCATATGGAGAGGTAATTTTAACGAAATAGTTTATTCTGTACTGTAGATATTAGTTGTATTTTCAATCGACTGACGAAGGAAAACACAGGTTTCATCTGTGTGTTTGTTTACGATTCCCCTGGCGTTTCTCACAGTCCATGGATCATAAAAGAAATAGGTGAACAACATAAATGAGTATCATCGAGGCTAAAGGTTACTAGAAGTGAACAGCCCTACACTGCAAAGTAGTCAGGACGATGACAGGAGATAAAGGTCAGGATGACATTATAAACTGGTTAGGATAAACACCTGGGGACTGTTTACATAGACATAATCCCTTCCTGAATATGATATGACGGTGTGAAGTGTTTATTTGCAATCCACGAATCTGAGATATATTTTGTTTGTAAGAACCGGAAGCCGAATAGACCCGTTCAAAATAGATTAAAGTAAAAGACCGCACTATCGGTTAATATTCCTTTTGTTCACAACCTCTCCCCAATCACGTTTGCCTATTTGAACAATCCCTTGACATGATCTGTAGTTAGTGTGTGCAATTTTGGAAGTTTTTTTTCCTTAAAGAAAGATCGCCAGTAGATCGTGGCAGACTGGGCAAAAAAGCTATTGAGCACGTTTCAGGTTTGACCCTGTGATATATGTCATCGTAGGAGCTGACATGACTCATCGGTGACAAGAAAGGTTCATACTATTGACAGTAATGTGATCTGTTTCTTAAATGACTGATGAAGCATTGGTATGTCGACGATTGTTAGAGGGTTGTTTATTTAAATACATTTTTATTTGCGTTTTCATTGCGTGACAGGAAATACTTTTCCGGTTTAATTATCACTTAGTTTGGAAATATTAAAGGAGGTTACCTTTTCTCATCAATGATTTAAAGTTTTTTTAATTGATCATTAACGCGCTTTATCATCGATTTGGCCAGACAGCGATGTTATATTTCAAGTCATCAGATCTATAACAGACCCCAACAAGTTTCTGATGGCTAATTTAGTGGAGAAGTGGAGTGTATTTACCGTTCCGTCGATAGTTTTCTACGCACAATTTACACGTCTCACACTTTTGTTGACAAGAAGCAACTGTTCAATCGACAATATTACCATATCGAAGAGAATAATAATTAGATTGTAGGTTATTGATATGAAAGATGGTGATAGGGTACTCACGTGGGTCCGTGGCTACAAGTGGCAGCTGATCTCAACAACGATGCATACCGGCTCAGCCTTCGAGACAACATAATACACACTCCAGACTTCGGACAGCGATATATGATTTATCCAAGTTTTGACCAACTATCAAAAAATCATCATTGTCGAATTTACTTGAATCCAAAACTTACTGAACCTGGCGCGAAAAGCGGTTACATGTGATTTTGTGACTTCAAATGACATATATGTAAATATTATATTTACGTATGAAGGTCAGCAGTTCATTTTATGCGTTCTCTACCTGCGAGCGTTAGAGGGCGTGCTTTTAAATGCAATATCAACACACAGGCGGGGATGTTGTAAATAATTGAGTGAGACTGCTGTCTATGTGCACAATTCACTACAGTGGACAAAATATGACACTGCAGTCTCCTCTCTTTGCCCCTCAAAACATAGACAGCAGCCTCGCTCCATTGTTTACAACATCCCCACCGGAGGGTACACCCACAGAAAAGGTGTACGGGCACATGCAACCCATATTGATCATGTTTTCTTAAATCTCTAAGCCAATGTCCAATGCATTGGAAAAACATTTACATGCAATAGAATAAAGGTGAAAATTCTTCATTTTTTAAGCAAATCCCTAACAATGGGTCAATTCGTTCGAATTTACATCAGTAGATGTTTTCAATCATGGTGGCACATCCCTGCATACTATGTCAGAAATACCGCCCCCCCCCCCTTCCCGGCATTCCCGCGTGTATGTTGACTTTGCATCCAAAATCACGCCCCCTGACGACTGGGTGTTATTATGTGCGTACAGTAGGAGACACTGGCCTGTATAGGTAGGTACGATATGGAGAAACATACGTTCTACTTTAGTTCAAGATTCATTCAGTAAAATTATTCTTACGCGAGCTTGCCTCTGTTTTCTTGCTGTCGAATGCACTCAGCGATCCTTTTATGAAATACTGGATCATTAATTTGTTGGATTACATTGATTTTTCTTTTCGTCTATTCTGAGGACAATATGTCAACAAATAATCTGATTTAGCTAAACGTTATTTCGATTTGACTTTGTTATTCTTAATTTTTACTCAATTAAATTTAAGTACCGTGGTAAACATCAATCGTGCGTGTTCAGCATGTACCCGCGTTAGTGGAGTTCAGTGTCCTAGTGGGCGTGAACTTTCTTCTTGACGGGAATGCCGCATGTATGATCGAAGCTCTCAAGAGGTTAACACGCTCAGGTTCATCGGTAACAGATCGCTAACTTGCTGTATCGAGTCATACTAGAATTTTTCAATAGAAATGTAAGATCACACTACTTGCCCTTGACATATGTAGGATCACTCCATTAAAATGACCCCTCTTTAAAAAACAACGATTTACCGCTTGTGTGGACTCACGAAAACTAACACTACCTCGTGTTTGCTGACGTCACAGTCACTGCCCCCAAGAACCAAGTGTCCTTTCAATAGGACGTCGCTTATGAGGGCGCAAAACCACGATGGAGTCATCGCAGCTGGCGCAGACATATATGCACTTAGACTAAATTGGGGTTAATGATTATTCTGACAGTTTCTCAATTAACTTGCATGCTACAAAAAACTTTTATAATATATGTATGTTAACATAAGTGTCCCTTGTAGGCATGAAGTGCAAATACTATTATAACGTGACAACTCTACAATAAATTTAGACATACTGTAAAAAGTCAGATATCATGCCTATTAATATATTTCAGTATTAAAGTTGGACAAGTTAGGTTATTATACCCATATAAAAGCCGCTTCGATGTAAATTGGACTATAAAAATTAATCGGCCTCATCTTAGTGGCCTTTATTTCCACAGCGCCCTCTACCCTTCTATCTCTTCAACAGAAGTAACAATGACACCACGGCGATAATGAGACATAATTAATATGTCAACAGCAACGCAATATTTATCTCAGATTTACATGTGACATTGCTTAACAGACTTGCTAAAAATAAATACAGCCCCTTATTATTGCGGTTTCCTCGACGGCTATCCGTGACAAATTTTATTGCCTAGAATTGAGGACACGTAGTGTTGATCAGCAAATCAAAGCAGCACCTTCAATTTGACCCAGTCCCAAGTGTCATCGACGATACCCAAAATATGGTACACTAAATTTACGTACTCCATACCATATAAACATTTACGCATGAAATCTTCGAACACAGAACAGCTCAACAGGAATAATTGTAATGATATGGACAAAGGGCTTTATGTGGGGATCATTTTGTAACACACTACAATGAATCATTTTTCTCACATTCCTGGAAGCTTGGAGTGCGGGATCGACGGTGTAGGAAAAATCGATCCCAAACACAATCGGAAATCGTCCCACACTCTGCAGTGAATATTACACGAGCTCTGATTGGATGATGAAACGTCAATTTCGTTCCATGCACAAAATGTAATCCAATGGCACGACGAGTAACACACGGGCCGATACTACAAAGTAAGCAAGTCAGAGTACAGTGGCAGAAGACAGAGTTGTCACGATGTGTGAACATATTGTACGTGTCCGATGTGAATTTAACGCATTTTGTGGTCATATGAGAAAAAGAATCTCACACACCAAGGACCTGGGATCAGATTTCTCACACTCGTTGGGGATATTTTGTCTCACACTCGCCTGCGGCTCTTGTGAGACAAAATATCCCCAACTCGTGTGAGAAATCTGATCCCAGGTCCTTGGGGTGTGAGATTCTATTAATCTATAGTAACTCAGTGCACGATGAAAATCTCGAGATGACGCACATACTAGCTAGCGTAAGACCACTGGCTATTATGGGACAGGCAACAAAATATTTCACAGTTTTTACTATCTACTCTATGGTAAAAAAACCCCGACGCTTTATTTCCTTTTTTTCCACTTCACAAATCTCATATAATTGACAAAGCCGTCTTTCAAACATTTACATAATCGTTCTGGACAGTCATGTGATACAAATAAAACATTAGATTTTTCAGTTAGATTTTAACTCATCGGAAATAAGTTAGATATCATGCTGTGTGTCTCTTCAAATGTTTGTAACTATTTTGAGTTTAAATGAAAGCTTTAGGATATTATATCGCAATGCAAGTTACTGCAATGTAAAGAAAATTTTGTACAGCACCCTTTGCCCTGTTAAAACGTCGCAAAAAACACACTGGGATAAAATAATGTTGCCATCGAGAGACCAAAGGTATTCTTCTAGATTTTAGTTTCTGTTCTTTTTCATCGTACTTCCTAGATTTTGTATTGAACTGATTTATTTCGACGTAATAATCACTTCAAAAAGGAACGAGCACTAAACTAGACATGGAAAATATCAGCCACGAGGCAGTATCGGTTTAACCTGATTTTGCGATTTCCTTAACACAGCCTTTAAGCAATTTCCAATATCTTACTTGATAGAAATTAACTTCCATACACTAAATTGAAAAGTTAGTTGGCACATTAAGGACGACAGATATTCTATCGAGTAGCTTAATTTGTGTTTTAAGTGTGATATAAGTTACAGTATCATCCACTGAATTCAAAGGCATACCAAGCCAGGCAGTTATTGACATTCAAGTTTATACTTCCTGTAATTGTTATCGGGAACAGAGTGAGTTTTCGATTGTGGAGGGCAGTGATGGACATATTGTAAGTATTTATATGCAATTTATCATTGAATGCTATGATCGTAAAATCACAAAGAATCGAAGGAAAGAAATGTTTCTATCTCTCAATCTGCTTGTCTGCCTCTCTGACTAGCGGGCTAGCTGACTGTCGAGCTGCCCATCTGTCCATCTATCTGTTTCTATCTGCCTTTCGTTTTTCGTTCTTTCTCTCCACTATCTCTATGCCCATCTGTCTGAATCAATTAGTGCAAGACCTAACATATGGTTAGTTTCAATGATAATTTATAACTTGATATAGCTGTACGTATGCTCTGTATAATAGTTGTAAAAGCGCCTTGAGCACATGAACTTGTGGATCAGTATCATCCACTGAATTCAAAGGCATACCAAGCCAGGCAGTTATTGACATTCAAGTTTATACTTCCTGTAATTGTTATCGGGAACAGAGTGAGTTTTCGATTGTGGAGGGCAGTGCTGGACATATTGTAAGTATTTTTATTTCCCTGCATTTAAACTAAACCACTTCTGGTCATTTTGCTCTGTTTGTGGGAGATAAATAATCACCAAAACAATGATGAGATGGAGCGAAAGGCCAAGTATCCTTGACGTTTTAATGAAATATGAAGAATGAGAAAGCATGAAAAATTCCTCGCCAGTTTCCTAGATTTGAGAGAAAACTACAGAACAACCCCAAACAATGGTGGTCACAGGTCAAAGGTCAACTGGCGAGGAAAAATTTACACAACAGTAAAACACTGGAGAAAAGGCACATATTAATCTACCACAAAGGTGTGGGCCTCAAAAACGCCACAAGCCACACATCGTGTGGCCGCCCCACCCAAAATGACCAGAAGCAAAGGTAAAACCTGATGAAATTACGAAACTGGTTAACGCAATTCAAGAAAACTTAACTATTTTGGTAAACAACAATGCTTAAAATCTAAGTATGGTGGTCCCCATCTTGCTTATGTAGAAATGAGGGAAGGATCAAACCAGGAATGGCACCCATATATAGCGGCCCATGCCTGTCCTATATATGAGTGCAGAGCACCAATTTCCCTTTTTCTGTCCAACAAGTCATTGACAATGACACAGTCCCCACTAGTTAATGGGTACTTTAACTCCCTTCCTGCCAAGCGCCACTATGTGTTATTGCATTGTTATATCGCCCTCTCGCGATGGGCACTTTGT